>PVJL010000072.1:0-51044 GCA_004026885.1 Lyroderma lyra | reverse complement strand
CAAAAAAAAAACAAAAAAAAACAAAGCCGTGTTGGGCCACAGGTTGAACATGCCTGTTTATTCTTCTGCTTTTAGTTGTAGGTGCTTCTGCCTTGGTTTTGTAAAGTACCCCAGTAGGGCACCCGACACTGTCAACCCTCAGTTATTATCATTTAGATGCTCATTTGTCTTCCATAAAAGTAACTCTGCTCTTTACAGAAAATTTAAATATATGGAAAAGTAGAAAGAAAAATTAATTACTCTGAGCCAACTACAGTAAACTTGTGCTGATTTTTTTCAGAGTGTTTGCTCTGCATAATGTTGTGTTTTATGTGCATGCATTTTGTAGACTGCCTTGTTTACATAACATCCTAACAGAAGCATTTATGTTATTATGAACTCTTTGTGAGCATCATTTTAATAATTTCAGCTGTAGGCCATTGGTTACATATGTGTTACTGTAACTTACTTAAATATTCTTTCCTGAATTCATGTGGTTTTGAATTTTCAGTATTATAAATACATTGAGATGAACATGCTTGTGCCTAAGACTTTTCTCCCCATAGGTGAGATTATTTCTTTAGGCTAGATTGTGCGAAGTAGGAATAGTAGATCAGATTAGTCCTTATATGTTGCTCAATTACTTTAAAAAAAGATTTATATCAAATAAAACTACAATCAAAATTTATAAAAACACACCCTTTATAGAACTGGTTTTATCCTTTTTAAAAACTCATTTCAATTTATAGGTAAGCATTGAACCTCAGTGTTGAAGAAAGTTGTATCTCTTTAATACTCATGTGTTTTGAATATTTTTCTATATATTTTTAAACTTTATCTTTTTAAATAATTTGTCTGTTTATGCCTTTTATTCATTTTTCTCTATGAACCATAAAATATTTCTGTTGTACTTTGTATGAGTTCATTATATATTAAATAATATCAATCTTTTTCTGTCTGTAAATATTTGTCCCCATGCTATATTTTATCTTTGGTTGTTATTTTGACAGGAAAAAAATGGTTAAAAATTTTTTTTGTTGTGTAATCTGTTTATTTTGTGTATGATTTATTCTCTTAACCAAAACTTGAAAGGAAATATTTGGGGTGAATGGGGGAGAATCTTCTTGTTTTATGGCTTACAAATGTAAATTTCCCTCATTCTTTAATATATCTGGAGTTAAAAGGTATATTGGTGTGTAGTATGAATTAAGGTTAGCAATTGATTTTCTCTTCTAATTTGCTAACCAACTGTCCTAATGTCATCTGTTGAGTAATTCTTCCATTCCCCATTGATCCAAGATGCCTTTTTCATCATAAATTAAGTTTTTATACATTCTAGGGCTATCTGTCCTTTTCTATTGATCTGCCTGTTCATTTCTATGCCAATACCATGATGTTTTAATTATAGTTGAAGGGTATTTTAAGTCCACTATTTCAAGAGAGAGTCCAGCAGAGCCAGAACAATTACATGAATGTGAGGCTATGGGCAATAGGCACTACAGACGCTTAATAGTTTTGTTCTCCTTGTCCATCTGTGGGCCCCGAACATGTCGCAGAGTGATTGGTATTTTCTGAGAGGAGGTACTCAGTGATGTAGACCTGTCCCTAAAAGGCTGCCCAGGCATTAGCTCCCCTGGACAGGGCCTCAGTGGTCACCACTATCGTTGGCCTCTCTGACTCTGCTTTTTCTGTGTTCCCTCTGAATCCCCAGTCCACCACCAACGAATAAACTCTTTCTTCACGTCTTGATAGGATGCTGATAAAGGTGACCTGTTGAACACAGGTAGGACCATGTGACTAATAGCTCTTGTGCATAAAGGTGAGTGGTAGTGGCTCTACTGCAAAGAGGCTTGAAGAGTCAATGAACAGTTCACTGGGCTACAGCTAGAGGTTGCTCCATTAGCCTGGGCCCCACAGTGTGGACAGAGTGGAGGAGAGTTGCAGCCAGCCCTTGGTGGTTTTGTAGAATGAATGATAAATTCATCCTTATGGTTGTAAGCCACTGTAGTTCAAGGGTCATTTATTACAGCAGCACAACCTAGCCTGTCCTGGCTGATTGCAGGTGTCAGACTTAACAATTGGTATGACATGAGCATTAACTAATCAACGCGGATACCAGCCAGGACATCCAGCATGATTGCTAGCCTTGTACTTCAGTCATGTCTGATCAGTCCATCTCTTTAAAGTGACTTTGCGTATCTCAAATCTCATTTATTAGGTATTGATTTTTTAAACTTAGATTTCATAGTCCTTAGTGATTCCATCCCCGCTTCCTTATTACCTCTGGCATGATTTGCTGTGCTGGACAATAGACAACTTCATAGTTTATTGTTTCAGCTATGTTTATCTCTTTTCCTCATTGAGATAATAAGTCTTAAAAGGCATGGTCAATGTTTATGCAACTTCTGGCCCTTCCCAGGCTATAGCACCATACTGGACCTTCCTTTATTCATCCACAAATATGTATTAAGAACATTGTATGTTTTCAGAGTCTCTGTGTGAGATGCTCCTATTATACTGTCTTAATTAGTCAGAAGACCTGATTGCTCCTAACTGAACAGGCCTGCACAGATGATCTGAAACTGGAAGTACTAGGGGGTCAGGGGTTATTGGTGCCCTCTCTAGCGAGAGGGAGAACTGTAAAGCCTAGGAATTGAACAGTTTTGATGCTGGAGTCCAACCCACCTGGATTCCTAGCTCCATTTATGAATTGTGTGACTGGGACAAGTTATTTTCTCTCTCTCAGCCTCAGTTTCCTCATCCATAAAATGGGGTTGTTTGTGAAGATTAGAGGAGAAAATGCAGGTAAAGTGCTTTAGCACGGGAGTGATTAAATTAACGCAGTTATTTTTATTTCCCTTATTGGTGTATTCCAGATGTTTCTGGGTGTTCCCCTTTTCCTGGCTGGTTGGTTAACGTTGTCACTAAGCCCAGATGCTACTCTTCAAGATTCGGGAGTTGTCCTCAGTTCACGGTCTGTCTCTATCACCTTGGAGTAGCTATTTAGCCTCCCTCTCTGTCAGATTCCTCACCCCTAAAGCGGGACAATAATAGTTGTTGAGAGGATTGATGAGTTCATACATCCAAAGCCTTCGGAACTATACCTGACACGTAATAAGAAATCAATAAGTTTTCGCTGTTGCTATTCTCTACTTCAACATTTTGGTAAGTTTGGCAGCTTTTATTGAATAATAGGTATCCGCTCCATCTTGCAGGCTCAGTTCCATTACATTCTGCTGCTTCCAAAGTCCGTGTTCCCACAACATGCCCCTCATGCCCCCTGAGCCTCCTTGAGACACAAGGTCCAATTCAGCTGCTCCCACTGTTTCTCTTTGGGGGAATTGCCTTGCCGGGTTAGTTCCCCCCAACCTAAATCTGAGGGAAATAAAATTTCCTCACTTTCTTATGTTACAACTCATTTAAGATGCTACTGAGAAAGGATCGAGGACAGGGGACGTTTTGCTGCTTCGGTCCGAGGACAGGTTAAGCAGGACGTGCAGTCGATATGATTTTGCCTGCAGTTACTGCCCCGTGTTAGTAAATCTCAGTTCGTCGCCATCACCATTCCAGTGTCTTCCATCATAGGATCCTCAAAGTAATTGCAAACATCCATTTTGGAGTCAGCGAGGTCTGGGGTCAAATCTTGGCTACTCTGTTTTCTAAGATCTTAAAATGTCACTAATTGTCTGTTCAGTTTCCTCATCTTAAAAAAATGGGTATAATGACACCTATCTTGCAGAGTTGTTGAAAGAAGTAGAGATGGTACCTTACATTATGTTGGGCCAATTGCGTGCAACCAGGAGTACAGAAATTAGGCATGCAGCCAGGGACCACCTTGTTAATCCATGACAGGTTGAGGATGCAGCTGCCTGGAGTGGAAATTCCATCGTCTCTCCAAGCCTTGTGCCTGGTCTGGGGGTCGGTGTCTGTCTGCCAGAAAGAGGAATCTTTTTCATCTTTGTCTAAATGTGTCCTGCGGTCTTGCAGGTGATGAAGTAGACTGTCTTCATAAAATGTTGAAAAGTGCCAACCTTTGAGATGGTGATAAGTTATAGCTGATATCATCCTGAGCTAGTTCATTGCCAAAACTGTAAACCTACTGTCTTTAAAGTGTCCAGCATTTTGGGAAATGGGAGGTGGTTATTTTTGTTATCCTTTTTAAGGGACTATCAATCTCTGTTCCCTGAAGGATAAGAAATTTTGAGCATTTTGTGGCCACATACAGGCTTATTCAGCTTATTAATTATTAAGCTTCATGTTCTACTAACCCAGTGGCTTTGCCGGGAAGGAGCCACAGGTGAAGGTTAGTCAAGTGCTTCTTGCTGCCATCCTGATCACTGCGGAGGCCAAGGGAAAGGGGGAAGCTGCCTCCTAAGTCAAGTGTAGCCAGGACCCCGCCTCACCAGATGTGCTGCCATATGGTGCAGGGGCTGGGGTTGGCAGGAAGACTCAGAAGAGAAACGCGACCCTGAGAACACAAGAGCCAGCGCTGCTCTCACCAGTGAGTTACGGTGGCTGCTGGGTCGCCAGCTGCAGGTGGGCAGTGAGGGGTGACGTCAGCCTCCTGGGGTTGATGTTCAGGGTGGGACTGTGGAGCTCCAGGACCGAGACAGACAGCCTTGCCTGGCGGAAGGAGCCCTCCCTGAGAGAAGAGGGGCTCCTGCTGGGATGATGATAAAAAAAAAGAGGGAGTCACCTTTTTTTCTTCAGTAGTTTTACTTCGGGGTTAATTTCTGATACCTAGAAGAATTGTGGCAACAGGGCAGAGTCTCCATAACTCAGCTTCCCCAGTGTTAACTTCTTACATTGCCACAGTACATTGCTCAGAACTACGGTGTTAACGCTGGTACATGCTATGAACAGTCCTTTTTCAAATTTTACCAGTTTTTCCATGAATGCCTATTCTCCTATTCCAGGATCTAACCCCATTGATTTCGTTGTCACGTCTCCTTCGTCTCATTCAATCTGTGGCAGATTCGTAGTCTTTCGTGGTCTTCCGTGACTTTGACATTTTTGAAGGATCTTGGTGAATTACTTTGCGGAGTGTCATCTGCTTTGGGCTTGTCTAATATCTCGTAATAATTAGACTGGGGCTGTGCATTTTTGGCAGGAACACCAAACTGGTGACATATCCTTGACATCTCATCAAGTCAGGGGACAGATGATGTCAACATGGCTCCTCACTGGTGATGTTACACTTGATCAGTTGGGTAAAGTGGTATCTGGCGGGTTCTCTACCAAAAGGGAAATTCTTCCATTTCCTACTCTGCTTATTAGAAGTGAACACACAATGCACTATATAGAGGCTGTATTATAGAAAGGTACATCTGAAACCTATATAATTTTACTAACCAACGTGACCCCAATAAATTTAATAAAAATTAAAAAGAAAAGAAGTGAGTCACTAAGTCCAGCCCATACTCAAAGGAAAGGAGGTTAAGCTCCACCTCCTAGAGGAAGGAAACCAAAGAATTTGTGGACACGCGTTAAAACCGTGACAGTAGTCAATAAACATTTTTGATGTGATGCTTTGAGGATCTGCAAATATTCTTTTTATCAAAGCTCCCTCTAAAGTTGGCATTCACCCATGGATTTTGCCTGCAGCAGTAACCTCTGTGGTGTTCTGTGATTCTCCTTTTCCATGTAAGGACGCTCACTGCAGTCACAATAACCCAAAAATGTTGCTCATCTAACAGTGAGCCTAAGGAATTACGGGGGGGTGTGGAGACTGCCCGCTGTGAGCCCAGGCTGTGTACCCTGGGGCCGTCCAAGGGAACATTACAGGGGCAGATAGTAGCCACTACAATCGCCAGCCCTGACAAGGACCTCTTACACAGTTGTGGCCCATGGGATGGGCAGAATTCCTATTAGGAACACATATTCCCCAGTGTCCCTTCCAGGTTTTCTTTGGGAAGGAGGCCCTGTTTCTTGCAGCAGACCCCCAAGCCCCAGGGGCCCTGGGATGTAGCATTTCTCTTTAGACCTCCGACTGGGAATGACTGGAACCTGAGCCGGGTCTTGGCAGAGCTCTGATCTGAACTAATGGCCTCTGGTCCCAACCAAGACAGGGGTCTCGTGGTGGAGCCATGGCTCACTCTCGCCCCCATGCTTTTCTTCTAGTGTCCTTGTGCTGTCTCGGGCATCTGGAAGAGCAAATTCAGATTTGTGGCTCCTTGGGGAATATTAGCTTAGGAGCCTGAAGTAAGGTCGTGGCCGTAGTGCTAGAGGGGAGCTGGGGACTTACTCAGTCCTTTAGTCAGAAAGCCGGTGTTACGGAATGCCTGCTGGGGATTTAGGGACGGTTTGGGTGTCCCGGATAAAGGTGAGCACAGAAGTCCCTGCCCTCCTGGAGCTTGCATTCTGCGGGGGCAGCATGGAAAGTTGCATCTAGAACATAAGAGAGGGAGGAATTAAAGAGGGTCCCAGGTTTTGGACTATGGGGACCACAGTTGAGGAAAAGATTTGGAGGCCAAAGATGGTGGTTGCAATCTGGAACATTTCGTGTTTGGAGTGTGTGAAGCCAATTAGAAATGTGGAGCTTACTTGAAAAGGTACTTTTGTCAGGTGGCTGGAATGAGTGAGAACACCTGGGAGAAGAGGACTCGCCGTGGGGCTCAGTCAGGGGCAGGTGCACATCAGGACCACCTGGGGAGTTCAAATGGACGCCCCCATAATCATTTGTGGGAAAACTTACAATTCATTCAGTAAGCTGGCGAACTGTAAGATACAGTATTTTCTCGCCATCTATCCTGACAAATCCACTTTCATTGTGACCTGGAAGACCAAGTTCAAATGTAGATTTCTCAGACTCCTTAAGAACTTCCACTTGAGAAAAGGCAACATGAAGAGAGCTGGCCCCTGAATCCTGGTCTGGCGCACCCCTTGCTCTGTCCTTCCGTGGAGGGTGCTCCTGTGGACCATGTGGACCCCTTAACCTGCAAGCCTAGCTCTGCCCACTGCGCATGCTGGCAAACAGCAACCCATGGGGCACCTCTCCCACCCAAAGGGGCACTCCAGTGGCATGGTCCAGCCTCAGAAGGATAGACCCAGGGAAGAGGCCACCAAGGATCAGGAGACAGGCTCAGGACTCTCTGGGCAGGGAATCCGGGGTCTTGGGCACTCGGGGAGTGGTCTACGGGTAGGGGAGTCCGGCCTCTCAGTGGGCGTCTCTTCTTGGCATGGGATGCCACCCTCCAGCCCCGGGGAGTGGCTGGTCTAACAGGGTGGATTGCATTCTGGAATTCTCCGCCCTGGTGTGCTGGATTTCAGAGGAAAGCACGATTGTGATGTGACCGCTCTCCTCTACCCTCTCAAGCGCTCTGGAAAACCTCCCTGCCGCCCCTCAGCGCCTGAGAATTTCTCGAACCCCGGTAACTGGAGCTGTTCTGTCTGAAACCCACGTTCTTACTGCTGCCTTGAAGGCATCACCTTGGAGGTGGCTCTCTTGCAGATTTGCAGTGCTGCATTAGTAATAGTAATTGGAGTGAGCTTCAAAAAGATGGAAATGAATCTTTCCCTCCTGTTCAGACTTCCCTGGTTATTTTTGGTCAGTCTGGGCACTATCCATTGCATCAGTGGATACAACTTGGTTCATTCTGTGAAAATCAAATAACTGAAAAGCTAGCAATGTATTTCTGTCACAGATGATATTTTTATTTGCATTTTGAAGTGTTTTTATGAATTGGATCATAAAACTAATTGAATCAGAGATGAATTTTGCTCAGGAAGTTGAAGTATTTTATGAACTAAAATTACCATAAGAAATTGACCTAATTATTCAGAAATTTCTTATGCAAAAACCTAATACAGTTCTGAAAGCCCTCCAAAGAAGAAAGCCCAAGAATTCAGCTCTCTCATGGCAAAGAAGCACGGTTTTTATTTATTCATCTCTTAAGATGTATAGCTTTTAGCTTATAAGAACAGCTTCAGGATATATTGTATAAATGTGTCTTACTAGCTTAAAGGCTACAATTATTCAAAGCTAGTTTTCTACTGTGTAATATATTCTTTCATCATTGCAACCATTGTTGGTTAAATATGAGTGTTATGTTTGTGTCTGATGGCTTACATAGTGTTCAGTCCACATGGAAGTTGGTTACTACCACAACTTCTTTTAATGTGGAGTAAGCACTAGTACGTTTTTTATAATACAGTAGATAAAATCCCAGAAGACCTCAATGTTACAACCATTATCAAGATGTTTTTGCTTCATTAAGAGTTTTTGGAAAGGGTAGCTGGGGTTTAGCTTGTCCTGTCCAAACACTGGACTTGCTTCTGATGACTCAGAAATTGTAGACGTGTGGGGAATGTGAGATCCACTCTTGTTTTTCACTGGGGGAGCTGGGAGAGGTTTGAGGATGACTTTGATGGGCTCACCCTAGGTCGGACCTCATACTTGTGTCCTTGTCTGCTAAGCCAGCATAAGGCCCTCTGTGAAGACCTCCCCTGCTGGTTTCGCTGGCCTTTGCCTGCCTGGAATCTATCTCCAGCCTGGGGGTGGGGAGCACTGGATGGCTAATTCCCACCTTTAGCCCAGCCTCGTCCATAATACACCAATCTTCACACAATCTATACAGAAACAGTGTGCCTGCTCTGCAAATCCAGCTTCAGACAGCCCCCAGCTGGAGGCCTGCCCCACCCTCAGGGACACTTCAGGCAGTCACAGGAGGAGAAAATTGCCGTGCTCACCACCAGAATGTGCCTTAAGACTGGGCCTCCGGTGCTTCCTTCTAGCCAGATGACCAACCATACACCCCTCCTGCACACAACTTTTAAAGCCACCAACCCTATGGCCCCACAACATTCATGTGGCATTCAGCTGCCTTCAGCTGCTTTGCAGAGAAAAAAAATGTTCGCTTTACTAACATACATTCTCCAGCGGAGAGTGCAAGCTGTGGAAGCTGTGGGAAAGAAACTGCATCTCTTAGGGTCCAGAAAGGCCAGAGAAACCCTCGGAGAAGAATGCCAGATAGGGTCTGCTGCATGCACAGCCCTGAGCAGTTGGGGGTGTTGGTCCAGGAACTGAGGTGAAAAGGATTCTGAGGTCACCATAAACAGGAGAGGATGGGTGTCTTGTGACCAGTTGGATGCTGTGGGCGACTTCCAGGTTTCTGGAAATCATGGTGATTGGTGACGCCATTGACTAGGGCAGGGATTGCTGGAGGGGCTCAGGTTGAAGAGGAAGATGATGAATTGGATTTGACATGTTGACGCTGAGAGACCTGCATGACAGCTCAGACCACCTGGCAGTTGGGTACCTAGGCCTGCCCCTCTGAAAGAAGGACTGGGCTGGAGTAATAGATCGGGGGGCCGCCAGCATGTATGTGGCAGCAACTGGCAGGGATCAGAGCACCGAGGAAGCGGGTGCAGTGGGAGCTGAGCAGAGGAGGTTGGGCGGAATCACCGAGAGCACCACCGTTAGGAGTGGAAGGAGAAGGAGCATCTCTACCTTGGTGCTCACCGTCTCTGCCTTCTGTCCTACGGATAAGATCTTATGTCAACTGACTCTAGGCCTCAGTTTCTTCCTCTGTAAGGTGGGAAGAATGCCTTCCTCCTCTATCACATCGTTATGAGGATGAATTGACTTCTGGTCCCTTCAAAACCTACCATAATGCTTGTAAATTGGGGAAGAGAGCCTTAATCAGCAGGACAAAAGGAAACAGAAGATGGCAGCGATGACATTTCAGAGCCTGACATGTGCATGGACAAGAAGATCATTGGTAGGCCCTCCCTGAGGGGGAGGTCAGAACTGGCAGATATTTGCGGGGTGCTTTAAGATTCACAAAGGTCTTCATCAGCATCTCTTTCCTCAAATACAGGGTCTGGCAGAAGTAATGCCCCCTTTTTATGAGCTGGTAATCCATGCCAAACCTTTTATTACAAAATTATAAGCAAGTAATTCTGTGACATAACAATATTTTAACTACTCAACTACTTAAAATCTCTCTCCCTTTTTAAAGATATATGTGTTCAAGTGGGAAATATACTGGGGCCTTGCATGAATAAATGACAATTTATCCATTCCTTTACCCATGGAGAATTAGGTTGTTTACAATAAAAATAAAGAAACATGCAGATAAAATAAGAGTGTGTAAGTTCGTTGTGGGTAAGACACAGTGATGCCAAATGATTGTTCATTCTGGAAGAGAGAAAGGAAGGGGACATGGAATGGAGCATGGAGTTTTTAGCTGTTTTTTATTTCTAACCCCCTCCTCACACACATTAATTAATTAACTTTCAGCTTTATTGAGATATAATTGGCATATACATTGAGCAAATTTAAGGTGTTCTAACGTGATGATTTGATACGTGTAATATATTGCAAATTGATGACCACAGTAAGGTTAGTTAGCACATCCATCACCCCTCACAGTTGCCATTTTTGTACGTGTGTGGTGAGAACGTTTAAGATCTCAGCAACTTTGAAGTACACAGTACCGTACAGTTTCCCAGAACTTACTCATCTTATAGCTGGAAGTTTGTATCCTTTGCCCACTTTCACCCACTCTTCTCCACCCCCCCCACCCCCCACCCCCACAATACATCCCACCAATCTACTCTCTGTTTCTATGAGTTTGGCTACTTTTAGATTCTCACATGTAAGTGAAATCACACAACATTTGTTTTTCTCTGCCTGCCTGATTTTACCTAGAGGAATGCCCTCAAGTGTCACCTGTGTTGTTGCAAATAGCAGAATTTCCTTCCTTTTTATGGCTAAATAATGTTCCATTGTGTACATATACCACATCTTCCTACCTATTTATACATTCATCCATCGATGGACATTTAGGTTGTTTTCCGTATGTTGGCTATTGATAGTAAATAATGCTGAAACCAGCATGGGGGTGCAGACACGTTTTTGAGCTAGCATTTTCATTTTCTTCAGATAAATACCCAGAAGTGGGATTGCTGGATCGTAGGATAGTTCTGTTTTAATTTTTTAAAGAGAATTTCACATAGTCTTCCATAGCGGCTGCACCAATTTATAATCTGACCAACAGTTCATAAGGGTCCTGTTTTCTCTGCATCCTTGTCAGCACCTGTTATCTCTTGTCTTTTTTATGGTTGCCATTCTAACGGGGTGAGGTGATCTCTCATTGTGGTTTTGAGGTGCATTTCCCTGATGATTTGTTGAGCACCTTTTTGTGCACTTGCTGGCCATTTGTATGTTTTCTTCAGAAAAAAATGTCTATTCAGATCCTTTGCCCATTTTTAAATTGGATTATTTATATTTTGCTCTTGAGTTGTATGAGAGCCTTTTACATTTTGGGTATAAATCCCTTATCAAATATATGGTTTGCAAATAGTTCTCCCATTTTATTTCCTTTAAAATGATCTGAAAATTAAAATAACAATAATTATAGCTTCATATAAATGTTAGTTATTCCAAGAAAGAAAAAAAAATCTTCCAGTCAGTCTGTGGGGACACACAAGTGAGTCTGTGTGAAAGCAGCACACTCCTGCCAGCTCCAGCTCAGAATCTTCGTGAAGACGCGAAGCCAGAGCCCCGTCCTCGGCCCTCACTCCTCCCCGGAATGTTGTGAGACCTGGTCTGGTCCATTCTCTAGGCCAGGCACGTCCAACCTGCGGCCCAGGACAGCTTTGAACACAACCCAACCCAAGTTCTTAAAGCATTGTGAGATAGTTTTGCAAACATTTTCCCAGCTTATCAGCTGAAATACAGTGTGAGTGTATTTACTGTGTGGCCTGAGACAGTGCTCCTTCCAGTGTGGCCCAGGGAAGCCAAAAGGTTGGACACGCTGCTCTAGGCCTTCGTGTCCTTGAGGCCCTGTGACCTTCTTTCTGCTTTCCACTGTGGTGAGGGGTCCAAGGCAACATGATTGTGAGATGTGATTTAGAATCAGGACTGTGCTAGGGAATCCAGGACTTAAAACTGTAAATATAGATGCTATATTTATTATATATAATGAACACAACAGTAAAGAAAAAGAAAACAGGATATATATGCATATAGAATTATTGGAAAATTCGCATGTGACCGAAAGGAGGTATACTATACTAAATTATTAACAAGACTCATTTTTGAATGATGAAATTATTTTTTTTATTTCTACATTTGGGCAATCTGCCCATATGTGAAATTTATTATTTACAACCATAAAATTATTTAAGGTAAGTATACAGTAAAACATTTTAAATGTCCTAACCCTATTTTACACTTAAGCATATTTTTTAGATATTCTGCCATAGGAATACGAGGGCTGTCTGGAAAAAGAATCCAGCCATAAATGCCTCTATGTTTCATATTACGTGGCTGGATACTTCCCGGACAGCCCTCTTATACTAGCTCTATAAGTAGACACATCCAAATAGTACATATATAAAACATACATGTTACTGAGTTTAAAAAAATATTCATCATCTTGCTTTAATACATTCCCGGTTCTAAGAGTCGTCAGACATTTTGAGCTGTGCTGCCTCGCGTGTCCCTGTGCTGGTCTCTGAGGAATCAGAAGTTACAGGAGGGACTGAGGGCCACGGCCAGGCTGACTTCCCTACCAGTGCGGGCGTGGCGTGGGAGGGGACAGCAGAGTTCGGGTGAAGCCAGCTGACACCCGTGTGGCCTGCTGGGGAGACAGCTGCGCTTCCAGCCTCAGCACCATCTGTACGCGCGCTCTCCACGCGTACGCGCGCTCTTCACCCATGCGCGCGCTGCCCATCCCTACGCGCGCTCTCCACGCGTACGCGCGCTCTCCACCCGTACGCGCTCTCCACCTGTATGCGCGCTCTCCACCCGTACGCGCGCTCTCCATCTGTACGCGTGCTCTCCATCTATACACGCGCTCTCCACCCGTACGCGCGCTCTCCACCTGTACGCGCGCTCTCCATCTATACGCGCGCTCTCCATCTATACGCGCGCTTTCCATCTATACGCGCGCTCTCCACCCGTATGCGCGCTCTCCACCCATACGAGCGCTCTCCATCTATACGCGCGCTCTCCACCCGTATGCGCGCTCTCCACCCGTACGAGCGCTCTCCATCTATACGCGCGCTCTCCACCCGTGCACGTGCTCTCCACCCGTACACACGCTCTCCACCTGTACGTGCGCTCTCCATCTGTAAGTGCTCTCCATCTGTACGCGTACTCTCCATCCGTACGCGCGCTCTCCACCCATGCACGTGCTCTCCACCCGTACACACGCTCTCCACCTGTACGTGCGCTCTCCATCTGTAAGTGCTCTCCATCTGTACGCGTACTCTCCATCCGTACGCGCGCTCTCCATCTGTAAGTGCTCTCCATCCATATGCGCGCTTTCCACCGGTGCGCGCGCTCTCCACCGGTGCGCGCTCTCTCCACTGGTGTGCGCGCTCTCCACCCATACGCGCGCTCTCCGTCTGTACGTGCTCTCCATCTGTACGCGCGCTCTCTTGCAGCTCGTGGAAGTGTACCCAAGGTAGGGTGCGTGCGGCTTCTAACAAGATCTCTTTTGTTTTGGCCAAAACAAAACAGGCAAGATGGGGCCCCCCCTTCACATCATGGTGGACGCGTTGAACTGCACCGCTCTCAGCATCAGGTGGAAAATGCCGAGGCACCCCGGGCGCCCCATCATTGGGTATACTGTGAGTACGTGGGCGCGGGGGTTCCGCGGGTGTTAGGGTAGCTGTCCGCATACGTCTTTCCCGGCTTTGCTCCTCCTAGATATGACCTCTTTATAGCAGCACCCCCATGTTCATAACTGCCCCGGCCCCCTTCCGTGCAGTCAGAGGGAAGGTTTTCCTTTTCAGGATGTTTGAAAGTGACTTGAAAGTCAGGTGGGATCGACCCAGCCCTCTGTCCAGGGATGGGAAAATATAAACTAAGTAGAGACACGGCTCCCGTATCCCAGGGCCCAAAGTCACATTTGGAGACTAAGGCAGAAACGTGGGAAATAAGGGGGAGGCCCTGTAGAATGGTGCCCAGAAGTACAAAATAATGTAAAGCCTGAATTCAAGGAAAGGGGTGGACAGGCGGCGTGGAGGAGGGATGAGAGAATGCATCCCTGCCCCTCGGAGGTTGCAAACCGGAGTGATTGAAGTCCAGCAAAATATTTCCTTTGAATGGTGTTTTGAAAAACTTTTAGAAGTTAGGAGATTTCAGACAGATGTTTGGAGTTCTGAAATCCCTGGGAATTTGAGGAGAGCCGGCTGCCCTGGGCCCACACTCCTATGGGACACCAGGCCGGCTAGAGCCGAACTGCCCATTTTGGGTGGGATGTAAGCCCCCTGCACTCCCGGTAACACCCTGGACCTACCAGCCCATACTGTTACCCTT
Organism: Lyroderma lyra; assembly: GCA_004026885.1. NCBI lineage: Eukaryota > Metazoa > Chordata > Mammalia > Chiroptera > Megadermatidae > Lyroderma > Lyroderma lyra. Next base: position 36,793 of record PVJL010000072.1, on the reverse strand, counting down.
TCACTAAGGGAGAGTGGCCATCCAGCAACGCATTGTCCTCTTGTCTTGTTCAAGTAGAGAAACGTGTTTCTGGACACGTGTTCTGTCAAAAGCAGGAGAATGAACGGCTGCCTGGGGACCACGGTTTTGAGAATAATAGCAGGAGTGGGTCCAGCCCTGTCCGTCACACTGCGACGCGCATCTGCCTCCTGGCCACTGCAGGCTTACGAGCTTGTGACCCTGACCAGGAGTGTCTGATGTTGGTCGTCACAGAACGAGTGTGCATCAAGTGAGGCAGGCGCCCCAGCACGCACGGCGGCCTGGGTGCCCTTAGAACCCTGCGCCCTTGCTCAGGTGGAGAAGTCCCCGCCCTGCTCTCACGCCAGTGTCTGCACCTTTTCTAGGTCTTTTACTCTGAGGTGGGCATAGATAAGTCCCCGCAGGAGCAGTCCCACAGCGTGCCACTCAGCCAGGACGCCACGACCACCGTGAGTACCTCCAACCTGGCCGCCCCTCACAGCACAGCCGTGGTTGGCATTTCAGTGACATTAAGAAGGATCTTTAATTTGGTGTGCGTGTGTGCAATAGCAACAGCTAACATTGTAGGCCCCTGAGGGTTTGCGAATGTGTCTCCTGTGCATCCCCTCATCACAGGCTCTCGTGTGTCTCCAGAAAGGCAGCCACATGAGGGAAGGGTTCTGGCTCAAAGCTGCCGGCCCGGACTCAGCCAACCCCATTTGTTGTGTGAGCGAACAGCCACCTTAGAGCTCCTTTTCCCCTTCTTTTCTTCATAAAGTTCAACTCCAATTTTTTTGAAATTCCAACAAAGCTTTCTAAAGAGATGTGACACATTTGCGTCCCCTCCACTGCCTGCAGACACAATGATGTAATTTGAAGTGTACATTCGAAGGGTCCAGGTGGTTTATTTTTCTTCTCGAGCCTGGCGTTCTGTCCTTCCACTAACCAATTGTTGCCTGATCATCTATTTCTTTTCTGTTTCCTGTCAGGGTCTCTCTGGGTAACGTTTTCTGCCTTAGGCGTGTTCTGTTTTCTTTCACTCTGTCCCTCCTCCCCCACTCTCCTGCATTAGTTGTCCTATGGGCTGGACTCCAGCCGCTAGAGCCTTTGGGGTTGCTCTGCAAGGAGTTAGCATAGATGCTGCTCTAACGGCGGTGGGGCTGGCGGTGGTGATGTCTGTACCTCTCATTGCAGTACGTGAAAACCCATTTGTCATCTGTGATAAGTACCTGTCCCTTCCTGAACATCTGTTGCCTGCAGGCTCTGTCTTTCGTGCTTTCCATTTGCTTTTCCATTTAAGCTTCACAACTATCTTATGGCCTTATTTTACTGACAGGGACGCTGAGACTTAGAGAGGCGAAATGACCTTCCCTATGTCATACATTAGCAAGTAACAGACTAACTGTAAACCCCGAGTGGACCGACTTCTGAACCCTACTCTGGCTGTGTTTACCCAAGCCCTCCCGATGCAAAAAGAAGGAGATGCACATTTGCAGCTTGTGTGTACTTTGTGTGATATGCTTCTAATCTCAGACTTTTGCATAAGCACCCCTCATTTGCCTCAGGAGCCCTCAGCCCCAACCTCATGGTTCATTTTATCCTGGGGGGGAAATTGGGTTGTCCCCACATAGGAAACCACTAGTTGGGGTTCCAGCTCCCCTCAGTGGCATCAGAACTTTCAACAAGCCCACCAACGGGCCAGCAGTGTCACCAGCAGTGTCTCCAGCCACCAGCCCTGACCTGCCATGAGGGTGGCTCCCTGCTCTCCCTGGCACCCAGTCCAGGCAGGGAGGGCACAGTGCTGGTGTCAGTTGTCTTGGAGTCTGGGCAGTGCCTCTGAACTCGAGATTCTGCCCCTCCACGTGAACCTGAGACACTGGCCTCTCTGGGAAGGCCACCACAATGCAATCATAAAACAGGGCCAGGCGGGAGGCAGGCAGCCCGGGCTTCCAGCCCTCCGCCCTCCATCAGGTGGGGTAACTTTGGCTGACGTCACTTACCCTGTTTAAGCTTGCCTTCTCCATGTAAAGGGTGTAATAATTGCACTGTCGTGAGTGCCAAATAAAATCGTGTTGGTAAGAGCCTTTGGTAAAATATAAAGAAGCCTCTAGATGTCCATTATCGTGCTTGATGGTCATTGCCTTTATGTTGAACATGTTCTCCCTGTTAATTACAGCCTGGCATTAGAGTATACTATCAAATTAGAGCATTTGACTACTTTGCTGATGTCACATAACTTCCATTGTTGCTACTGCATGTTCAGTGCGAAATATCACAGAACCCCTCCCTGTTCTTGGGCAGCTTCCGCCCTATCAGGAAAACCAGTGACACCGATGGAACGCTTAGAGGGCAGCGTGCGTAAGACCGGGTGTCATTAGCATGCCCCTTAAGAGACAGACCGAGATGCGAGATGTTGAAGATGGAGAGATTAGCATAGGAACTAGTGGTTCAAGGGGTAAAATTTGGGGCTGAAAATTGAAGCAAGAGAAGTTTCTGGAAAGGCAGAGGAGAGGGAGGGACATTCAAATAGCAAGGAGGCGTTTGGACCGGGAGCTGAGCATGCATGCGTGCCCGTGTGCTGTGTGGGGGTGGGGCAGGTACAGAATTCTCATCATGGAGAGGGGATAATGAGCAGATGTAAGTCAGCGAGTCCGGACTGGGGGGTGGGGAGGGGTCTGGGGTAGCAGAGTGACGACCCGTGTTCTGATTCCAGCTGGGTAACTTTACTGCCCCTCAGTTCCCTCCTCGACGAAACAGGGATTCGAATAGCATCTGTGTCACGGGTAGTGGACCTCTGGTTCCTGGCTGTGTACCAGGGTGCTCCAGCCTCTGCACAGGGGTGCTGGAATGTTTGAACTTTTCAAAGGAAACAGCACCAGCTGTGTGAGCTGGCATTACCAAGTCATTTGGGCGTAACGACTGAATACACGGGACTCTCGGGCATGTCTTTTGGATTCGAGGCGCTGTGGAAATATTACTGAGACACTAAAGAAGCCACGAACAGAGAGAGCTTGGGAACCTCTGTCCTTTATCCCATCATCCCCCAGCATAAGGGTGTTGTGGGCATTAAACGAGGTCGTGGTCGCGGAGCCCCGCCCCTGTACCTGGCGCGAAACGAGAACTGAGGGAGTGGTCAACAGAATGCCCTTGGTGACGATGTGGGCTGCTGCCCTCGGCTGTACACAGCAGCAGGACATCCAGGACTCCCCCACTCCATGCCTCCTCTCCCCCATGTTAACTGAATGCTGTCACGGTGTAAGGGGTGTGTGGACTAGTGAACAAGACAACACCTAGCTTCATCTTTGGAAACCAGTGACTTGGGTTTCTAGCAGTAGGAGAAAATGCAGCCTGGAGGGGAGTAAGGTAAGATCTGAAATCAGGGTCAGATATTTCAGTTCAGAACCATTCAAAGTCACTGCAAAGTGAATAGGTACTCAGTAAAGAATAGTCCCATTTTTAAAGGAGCTTCTCTTAACATAGCTATCCAGGTTTTTATGCACGTGGTCAAGCATTAATTCGGATAAAAATCTAGCAGTCCCAAAACCCAAAGTAACAGTAATGCTAATAAGACGTGTATTCATGTTTCCCTCATGCAACTCTCTGGATATCATCAGTTTAGAACTCTTCTGGCAGCTTTCCTGTGTTGGACACCCAAGATCCTTCCATCTCATTGCACTGCCAACCCTTGTGGCTCTCCTCCCCACGGTCCAGAATGGCTCACTGCCACATCCACATCCTAGTTGGGAGATGAGGAGAAGAGAAAAGCCAACACATTCCTTCCTAGTAAGGGGTAACTAAGATGTTGCCCTCAGCATTTCTACTCACATCTTACTGGACCCAATTTAGTCACACAACCACACCTACATGCAAGGGAGGCTGGGAAATGTAGTTTTTGAGTGGCCCTGTCCCGACAGAAATATGGGGGTTCTCTTATAAAAGGAGAGAATGGATATAAGGAGGACAATGAGTCACCCTGTCACAGATTGTGAATAGAGAGAATGGGACTGGCACCGTAGACATGGAAAAGGCAGTTAGACGTCTGACAAACAAGGTGTCTGCCTCAGAATTCGATATGCCATGTCCAGGAGTCAGGCAGTTGGAAGCATATTAAGTTATGGTGTGTTTCATGCAGGAAACCAGACCCATTCTCGTCCCCAAGTCTGGGTCAGGTTTCATCATCTGTAAAACAGGGGTGATAAGATTGACCTCTTGGGACTGTTATGAGGATTAAATGTGATACTGGTGTGTAAAGATTTCATAAATTTCAGAATGGTATATAAATGCCAACTATTATGATTATACCAATAAGATGAAATACCATAAGATGAAAGTGTGTTGCTTCTGGCGATCTGTGAAGCAGGAGTCCTGGGGAATAACTCACTTGGTTCAAAGTTGTTTGAGCTTTCTCCTCGAGCTCAATGAACCAATTAGCTTTGCTTTTCTCTTCTACAGATAGAGTTCTCTGATTTCGTGACATCATGGGTAGTGTTGAGAAGACAAAGGAGGCAACTTTTAGAAGAGGTTTTTCATTTCTGAAAGGGCTAAGCAAACACAAAACAGTGTTATTTTGCAGGAAAGCACCCAACTTTGCAAAAGAAAAGAAAAATGTGTAGAAGGGGCCAGGGGAGACTGTTGAATTCACTCTGGCTTCTGCTTTAAGAAAGCACTTTCTCTCACTTTATTTCCCATCATCTTGTGTAGAAATAAAGTCCAAGAGAGATAAATATTTTGACTAGTTTTTAAACTTTTATAAGGCAGCAAAACAAAACACTTAGCTTTTCTGCTTCTAAAAGGGTATGTTCAGTATTTTATGTAGTTTGATGCAAAATTGAAGTAGTGGTTGTAAGGCATTTAAAGACAAAAATATGATGATCTGCGGATTGTATGGTATTTTACTAAAGAATCCAAGGGTTATCATAAGTCACAATATAATATGGGATTTCATTTGGAAGGAGTGGTGTCAAAGGAAGACATGATGGTTAAATCATTGAATCCAACTCTTCTTTTCCTGGCCCCAGCCTCCTCCAGCCCCTTGACCTCACTCCCTATACCAGCCCACCAGGCTGGCAACACAGGAAAGGTACAGAAAAAGACTAGAAATAGTTGGCTCCTGGGAGGGTCACCCTCCACCTCTCAGAATCTATACCTGGGATAAAGGTAGTGCTCATCTTCCATATCTAGTAAAGAGTGTAATTGTTTTTTTATCTGCATAAGGAATTTCTACCAATTATAATTTCTTTTGATTTTCAGTGATAACTTCTAAATTTCTGTTATATACACTTTCATGTTTATAGATAAAATAATAACCTGTCATATACACTGTTCTTCAGTGTTTATGACAAGTATGTTTTGTAGATTTAAATATATCTAACATTTTTATACATGTATTATTGGATTAGAACTTGGGCCTTGGAGTCAAACAAAGCAGGTTTCAAATGCTCAGTTTGCCACCTAATAAATATATGTCCTTGAGCAAATCATGAACTTTTCAGGGATTCCCTCTTTTCTTCTGTAAGGGAAAATAGAACTGAAGGAAGAATTAAACCAGGCTATCCATGTTCCTGAAAATAGGGAAACAGTACATGATAACTAATGGGGGCTGTATTTGGTATTGGATCATAGCTCATATCTGTAATAATCTATGAAACCACATCACTTGTAACTCTATCTTTCATACAACCACAATGCATTCAGAAGAAAACGAATCTTAAAGCAACAGCCTGTGAGAGCAGCAAGTAGATTTGAAAATATATTTCTACTTCCATGGGACAAGCCTGGGAATGGCAGATGGGAGAGAAGTGAGAACCAAGTCTTATATCCACCTGCTACCTCCAGTCTCTTCACCACCAAACTTGCCATGAAACCAAAGGGACAGATGGTGGAAGTAGGATGCACAGATGCAGGGAATTAGAGCAGGAGTGGGGCTGTGAAAGCAGGTCCATATGTTCAGCAAAGACCCCTTGTGAAGCTGTGTGTCGGAGAGAATGGGGGAGGGGAGCATGAGAGGAGGATTGGAGATACACACTCTCCACGCGGCTGTAGAAATGGCTCAGGTAGGATTCAGAGGAAGTGGAAGAAGGCAGTGGATCTGAAAGGCATGTGGAGGTGGCTGGAGGGAGATGGGTAAGAGGAAGTCAGACCTGTCTCTGGACCTACTACTTCCAGAGCCTGGGCAAAGGTCCTTCATCAAGAAAGAAAGGCCAGTAGTAGGAGCTGGTTCTTAATGAGCTGAGCTACTTATCTTGGACATCTGGGTTTAATTTCGTTCTGTTGTTCATTGATTAGTTCATGTATTCATGCACCAGAAAGCATTGCTTGGGCCTTTGCTACATGTCTGAAAATATTACGCAAAGCTTTGAGATGCCAGAGGAATAAGAACTTGCTTCCTGCCCTCAAGTGGGTGGGTGAAGGTGACAAACAAACAGACAATTACAGTGTAAGGTGAGTGGTGTTAAGATTGAGGTACACCAAGGACAGCATGGAGGAGGGGTGCCTAACCAGACTGGAGGCTGGGGGTCAGAGAAATGAGGTAATGTCTCAGCTGCACTGAGTCATGAAGGATGAGCAGGAATGAGCCAGGCAAGAGTGGGGAGAAGGGCATTTCATGTAGAGGGAACAGTCGGTTCAAAGGCCCAGGGGCAAGGAATTGAACGGCATAAATTTGAGCCCTGCCAAGTTCTTAGGTGTGACTAGAATACAGAATGCAAGGAAGGGAGGTGGCACAAGACGATGTTGGAAGGATGAACAGTGGGGGACACAAAGGTGCTATCCCGAGGGGGTTCTAGAGTGGGGGGTGACATGATCAGCTTTGGTGTTTAAGAAGGTGACTCCGGCAGCATGGTGTTCATGTTGGAGATGCAGGAAGTATTGGTGGCAGGGAGAATCAGGGCCCAGTGTCATAATTGTGAGGACTGGGACTTACGTGTCTGTGAGGCTGAAGTGACAGCTACAGATTCAAGTGGTATGAAAGAGGCCTGGTGACTATCAGTGACTGATTGAACAGTGGTTAGTTAGGGACGAGAAGTCAACACAGAGGAAATGTGGGGACTTCCTGGTTTGGGATAATGAGAGAGAGAGCACGAGAGATGAAGCAGTTTTTTGTTTTGTTTTGGTGGGAGGAGGAGGGACGACTCGTTGAGCTTTGGCAGTGTTGGATTTGGGTTGCCTGGTCGTTGTTGGGTAGAGATGCTCAGGAGGCCGTCACGGACCCGCGTCCCAGGAGGCCGTCACGGACCCGCGTCCCAGGAGGCCGTCACGGACCCGCGTCCCAGGAGGCCGTCACGGGCCCGCGTCCCAGGAGGCCGTCACGGGCCCGCGTCCCAGGAGGCCGTCACAGACCACGTTTGGGCATCAGAGCCGAGAGGCAGATGTAGGAGCTGTCCCTTGAAGGTGGTGCTGGAAGCTCAGGGAGCAGGAGATGAGCTTACCCAAGCAAGATGGCAGCAGTCTTCCAAGGTTTCACTTTCCATGGTTTGGTTACATGCAGTCAGACAAGCTCTGAAGATATTAAGGGGAAAATTTTAGAAATAAACAGTTTGTAGGTTTTAAATTGCGTGTCGTTCTGAGTTAGCGTGATGAAGTTGCATGCTATCGCCTGTCTGTCCTGCCCAGGACATGAATCATTCCTTTGTCCAGTGTATCCATGCTGTAAATATCCCTGCCTTTAGTCACTCGCTGTATACATTCCAATGAACAGTCATTCTCTAGTCTTGGGAAGTATGTCATGGTTATTTTCCTCTTTGCAAATTCTAAAACCTGGCCAATCTTAAAGAAAGCAAGATAATTTCTGTCCCAAGCAGTTTCACAGGGACCTCAAGATGCAGTCCTCCTGGAAATTGTCTGGTTTGTCCCCAAAGAACTTCTAATCATTGACATCCTTCCTGTTTGGTCATTGACAGGAGGAAGTGATTGGAGATTTGAAACCAGGCACTGAATATCGAGTGAGCGTAGCAGCTTACAGCCTGACGGGCAAAGGACGGCTTAGCTCTCCTCGACATGTTACCACTTTGCCCCAAGGTAAAATGGGTTTAACTTATCAATAATAGAAAACTGACAGGTGTTTTTCATTCAGTATTTACCACCGGTGACCTACGAAGTGCCAGGGACTGTACTGGCCTCTGGAATGTAGTGGTGTATCAAGCATGACTCCCACCCTTTCAGAACTCAGTGGGGTGGATCAAGGCATTATCTACTTAATAAGTGCTTCCTATAGGGCCGTAAGAATGTACAAAGGAAGACCCAATGTAGAGGTGAGGTGAGAATTTCCTGCAGAGAAGACTAGTATGTGGAGATCTGATGGTGAGTGGGAATTAAGAGGGTAAGGAAGGGGAGTGTGAGGAGAGATTTAGGCTAAAGGATTCCAACAAAAGCTCATTGAGGTGACCCCAGCTGGACACGGGGAGACAAAGGTGCTTTGATTGTGTGTCATTGCTCAGAAGGACCTCGTTGTGGAGGGGGAAGCAGGTGGTGAGTGAGTGGCTTTCGTGTATCTGAGGTCTGTGTGACGAGCTCGGGAGCACTCAAGAGGGAGCACTTCCTCCACCTTCAGGCTCAGGGAGAGTGTCAGGAAAAATCACCTCTTTAGCCCAAATTTTGAAAACTACAGAGATTATTTGCTAGGAAGAGAAGGCAAAAAAAAGGTTTCTGATAGAAGCAATAGTATAAACGAAGGCTGAGAGATATGCAAGTCTGGATATGAAAATATCCAAAAGTAACAGCAGGATCCTGAGTGACTTGTATGTCTTTACACATGAAGGCATTTCCCAAATGTCCTGCCATTATTATGTATTCTGATGATTGGGGAAAACACACACACACACACACACACACAGACAGTAAGTAGCTAAGCATTTAATTTTCCTTGTAGGTAAACAAGCGATTCTGACATGCAAACCAAGATGAAAGGTTGTTAGGAGGTGGGAGTGTGATTGAAGGATTTAAAGGGTACACACACCCTTGTGTATTCTAGGGTCAATGGTCTGAACATAATTTCATTGGATTTCCAGCCAGGGGTGCTGGGGGAAGAAGGGAAGACTAGCTCTCATGGATTCAAACCCTAGATGGTGTATCCAGTTTTGATTATGTTCTTGTTTGTTCGGTTTGGATTTTGAGGCTGTTTTGAATAGATGTTTAGGCTCTAAGAAGCACCATTTTAAAATACATTAAACCTCTCCAGCAGCCAACTAGTTGTCCTCTGTCCCACCTAGATTCCTGCCTGCCCCCAGCAGCACCCCAAAAGCCGCACGTCACTGCAGTTTCTGATTCCGAGGTGGCCCTGTCTTGGAAACCTGGAGAGAGTGAAGGAAGCTCCCCTATTCAGTACTATTCTGTGGAATTCATCAGGTAAGTGTGTGCATCACACCTACAAGCTAAACATAGTGACCTCAGGTATTCTAAACAGGACAGAAGACTAGCGTGGTCTCCCTAGCACATGCACCTAAGAGATGACAAAGGCTGAGAGGTCTCTTCGGGGATGGATCATCTGGTAGACCTGTCCCCACTCAGCGTGCCTCTTGCCCATTTCCCTTCCGCAGTCAGGAGACTGTCCCAGCCCCTGAAAACTGCTGAGGCACCATTGCCAACAAACCTGCCTGTATTTCAAGCATGCGACTGGTCTCCCTGCCTTTGAAACATTGTATTTTATGTATTTGATGGCGACTTGTCTCAAGGGGGCGGGGGGGGGGGAAGCCCTTTAACCCTTTTGCTGTGACGTTCGGATAGATCAAAGGAACATTTCCATCTGCTGACTGTGGCGTTCGAGTTTACCCCACGGGCTCCAAAAATCTTTTCTCCATTTATAAGATTTTAAAATATGTTTTCCTGTGGCTTGTACTATCAACAACAAAGATGTTTTGTATGCCATATTGTATCACATTTTGTAATAAATTTTTTATGTCACCAATGCTGGTAGATTCTAATTTATCTATACTTAAATCTAATGGATGCCACTTGGCATGTTTTAAGTATTTTTTGCTAAAAATCAATCTAATGGTTAAATTTATTACCATATAACAAAAACTTTAAATAAAAATATTGTCATTTATATCCAAACCAGCTCAAAATGCTGTTATTAAATGTATAAAATAGTCAAAATATCAACTTTTTATTTTTTGTGGCTTTTTGACATTTTGAAACAAACTTGAAGTCAATGAATGCTGTGAAAGGGTTAAAAACAAATACAATTATTCATTGTTCCCTTTGCATCCATGTTGCCGAGGCCACATCTCCGTTTGGTTTCAGCGTTTCTTTTCTCGTCTGCCTCTCCAGTTGTTATGCAGCTTATCAGAGGGTGGAAGAATGATTAGAAGCTTTTCCAAGAGCTCACAAATGTAAAATCCTGGTTCTCAAGACCACTGTGGAATTTTAAGCAAAAAGGGAAAAATAAGCAAAAGGAATTCCCAGTCTCAGGATCTCCGTCTGAACTCCAGTTGCAGATGGGCTTTGAGTCGAAGCTCCTGGCTGGTGGACATGGTGTCTGTGCAGGGGTTGGTCTCTGCATTAAAGGGGATGGGATTTGTCTTAGGCTTGCTGCTTCGTGGATTCATACAGAGACTTGTTCAGTACTTGTACCTCATTCTGGAGGCTCTCTGAACCTGGGACAAAGGATTCTGCCAGGGTTTGATTAGCTCAGCTTCTGTCTCCTGACTTCCAAGTGTAGCCCGTGGTGGTGGAAAACAGTTATTTGTTTTTTCAGAGAAATACTGCACTGAGTCTCTTTTCTGCTCGTGGCCAGAACTTGTTTCAGGCAGGACTTGTTGAATTCCAAGTGGCAGAAGCTTGAAAGAAGGTGAGGCAGTCATGTATTGGCTCCTGTGAATGCAAAATCTGGTGACAAATCTAAGTTCAGGGACGACTAGACGTGTGTCACATCAGTGGTGTATGTCCACCCATCTCGGTGCTATGCTTTCTCCTTTATTGCTGTCTTTTTCAGTCCAGTTCCTCCCGTGTGGTGGCAGCGTGGCCACTGGGCACTAAAGACGTGCAGTCACTAGCTTAGTTCCCCACTGAAGGAGAGTAGCTGTTTCTCAGTGGATCCATCAAAGCCTCCATGTTCACTCTAATTGGCCAGGTTTGCAGTTCTTTCCATTCCCTGGGCCAATCACTGTGACCAGGGAGGACAATACACTCATTGGTCAGCACACGTCATATTGTCCTATTCCGAGCTCTGGGCGTAAGGATGGGTGGGTCAGTTAGACCTCAAGTACCTGGACTCAAGAGGTGAAAACTGGTGGAATTAATGGAAAAGTGGGGAACATTAAGGAAAAAAACGTTGCCTATCACAAAGCTCCAGGCCAGTGCTCTTCTTTGAGGATAATCTATAATCCTGTCTTAGAACAGGTTTGATAGACAAAGCCTGGAGTGTCCCTGGATCAGAAAAGATCCAGATTCCAATTGTAGTTAAAAAAGTAGAACACCGGGAAGTCCTAAAACTTCCACTTTCTCATCTGTCCAACTTGGAGTGAAACTTAACATTTCTAACTTACTTGTCTAACCCCAGCAAAGCAAAATTTAATATATCATCTGTGTCACCCCCAGCAAAAATAATTGTCATTTATTATTAATTTTGTGGTAAAGCATGTATTTTTTGAACTTGCTTTAGGCGTGGTATCTCGTGAAAAGGCAGAAGTCTTAGTTTCTTAACCTGTGGGCTCAACTGAAAGTAGATGATATGGGAGACTCCCTGGATTTGGAAGCACAAAGACTGGGAGAAGGGGGTCAGTGCAAGTCACTTCCCCTCCTGAAGCCTCAGGGGCTTCAGTAGGGGCTTGATTCCACTGAGATTTCTCTGAAGTGTGCACCATTCCTCTTGAATTTGCCTATAAAAAGACAAGAGTCATTTACCCACTGGCTTCTTTGTTGATTGAGGATTTTCCCCAGGGATATAATTCCCACCCTTCTGGCTCTGCCGGAATGTGGATGAAGGAGAGAAGGATAGCGTGAGCACAGCACATGCTTGAGGTTGGATACGGGTCATACCAGGCAAGTGTGAGCTCACATGAAACTCTCCATGCCACCTGTGCTACTGAAATCAGAAGTGGGACAAAGGGAGGTGACCGAGGCCCCAGAGGCATGGACAACAGTGTCCTTATCTGCAAAACAGGAGTGATGAGAGCTCCTTCCAACCTTACTACGTGCAGTTGGGAGAATAAAGTGAAATCACACATGAGAAACACTTTGCAGACATTAAAAGCTTACAGAAGTGTCAGGTATATGTGGCTGTTCTGTCCCTACATTTAATAATTATAATTCCTCTCCAGCGAAAATGCATTGTAACATTCAGAACTGTCTCTAACATTTGAGGGGCTCAGGCCCCAAGTTCTTAGGTATAAATATATTTAAATTATACACGATTCTCATGAAGTGTTGCATAATTTTTTAATGTTTATATTGACAAATATACCTCACAATGTCCCAGAAAGCTACCTTCAAATTTAGAATTCTTGCACATCTTGGAATTCTAACTGGAACAGAGTAGAATAGGGAACATCAGCTCCTGACTTCAGCTCTGTACTAGGAATTCTGCCCGTTATCTCTTCCGGAATATGTAGCTTTGGTGCGGTGGTTTTATCTCAGAAGCTCTGTTTCCTCATCTGTAATGAGCCTTATTGCTCACATTAACTTGGGTTTTTGGTCATAGATTTCACATAATGTTTATACATAGTAGACATTCGATATGTGTGAGTTTGCTTCCCACCATACCACTATTTACCTTTTACAAAGAAAGACATTGCGACCCAGTTGCTTGCATTGCTTTGCCTTGGTAAGATGACTGGATGGGGAAAGAACTGAAATTAGAACTGAAGTCTCCCGACTTCCGGCCCTGTGCTTGTTTATGAAACCCCAGGTCTCTTCATGTCTGGGATCCACCTTCAGAGATGGAGGCCTGGGCTCAGCCCACCCAGAGCCATGCTAGCCGAGGAAATGGGAAGCCTCAATTTAGGCTGCTGTTTGCTGTTGTTCTAGAAAGAAAGCTTTCACAGCTTGTTGTGGCATTTGCTGTTTGACTGCAAAGTAAATCCCCACTTTCATTTGTAAACACCTCGGAGTGCCTAAGGATATGCCTTTACAGAAAGCTTTCCTGGGCTCTATCAGAAATTGGAATGAGTGTGAAAAGCTCTGGGGATCTTCAGGTATTCTGTTTTTGTTTTTGTTTTTGTTTTTCCCAGAGGGGTCTTTTTAATGTTTAAGATTGAATTCCTTTTGCCTAAATACCACCTGTGCACAGAAACACCTGTGACAGGTCTCTGTGTGAGCCAGTTGTTTCCTGTTATATCCAAGAGGCAGGCCTTGGCAGGCCAAGGCTAGGAAATTAATGTCAGTTTATGGCCAGAAGATATCTTCAGATTTCAGCCATCTTAATGTGAAGTTCCTATCTAAATTCTGTCATTGAAAGATTAGGTTCCAGTCCTCTCTCTGTCTTGGCAGACACTTATACATCAGCTGTTCTTATTCAATACAGATAAGGATATCAAAGACATTGTTAGGAAATAGTCTTAAAAATCAAAACAAAATACAGTAGACTCTCAGTTAACTAGCACCCATGGGGATTGGTAGATGCTGAATAAATGTAAGTAGATTCTGTTCACCAGAACTCAAGCAACTGGCATTATGAAAAATCGTGCTGGTTGCTTGAGTTTTTGCTGATTGCTTGAGTTCTGGTTAATGGAGAGTCTACTGTACTTAACTGGTTAATAAAAGATTATTAATAAAAGAGCAATTACACTAGACCAGGGCATGGGAGTACACTGACCGCTTATCTGCTAGTTTTGATGATGTTTCAGGGGGACATTATGTATTTATGATGATCTCTTGAGTCATGAGGATCAAGCAACTTTGTGTTCCTCAGCTAGCTTCTATTTTCCCCAAAGTTGTCCTGGGATTATCATTATCTTCCTTGCTAACAGTAGATTTTAAATTCTTAATCAGTGTAGAAAAGATTTGAAGAGGCACATTCTAATTAAGCCTGCAGGCTGTAACATATTTTACAATGTTTTTAAAAATTTTACCTGCTTTTTTAAAACAGAAAAACCATGCATTTGTGGTGAAAGAGAATATTTCCTCTCTAAAGTGATACCGAAATTTTCTTTGGGGACCGCAATGCTTAGTGTTTCTTAAAATAAGAACCAAGTATAAATATAGCTACCTATGTTTTGAAATATTTTGGCTATAAATATCTGAGAAACTTTTCTCCTTCTGCTTAAGAAGTTCTCCGGGTAAGTGCCTTTCTCATAAGCAAAAATATAGGGTGGCAATGCAAAGAAAGGCCTGGAAACATACTCCTCACCTCTTACGTTCCCAGTTGGGGTGCCATGCTCCACATATGTTCTCAGGCGGTTAAAGGTGTAAAATAGTTTTCATTTAACCTACCTATAGTTTTTCTGTAGTGTGATCTGATTGGTTAAAATTGCTTCAGAGCTTTACATTGTCATTTGCTAAAAAGGGTAGATTAAAGCTTTCAATGGCTGGTTTCAATAAAAAGTCCACCACTGGCTTATTTTGGGTGCATGTTAAATCTCAAAATATTTCTGGGTATGTTTCAGGGACACAGGTCAAGAAATGTTCATCTCTAAATCTCAGCCCAAGACACTTAATACTAATCAGTGAGAAAGAGCAATGCTCCCTCTCTTTGCCCTTTCACGCCTTTCTGCTTAAATAATTCCTTAGTCCCTTGCAGATGCCTTCCATAATAAGACTTACAAAATTCCTCTTCACACAGGGCTGCTTCTCAGCTGACTTTCACTTGAGAAGCTCAAGGTCATGCACACCTGGATGGGTTTTGGAAATTATTCACGAATTGACATTTTTGTCAAAAGTCATCTGTCTTTCCATCTCATCATAAACTCTTCCTTAACCTACAAGTAATAAATGAATGTAATTAGTTTCTTCACAGGAAGTGACCTTGCAAAGGCTGTTACTGACATGAAGTTCAAGTCTTGGATTCAGAATGGAAGCTGAGTGGATTACTGGTTTTCCTTGGAGTTTTAAGGGATTACGTGATTTGACTGGTCACAGCTTATGGAAGTTAAAGGAGTTTCCCATTCAGACTCAAGACTTACAATCTGATTCTTGGTTTCATCTCTCAGGTTTTTTGTCCAAATGTAGAATCAGAAGACAAGATCTGAGCTGGTCTCTAATCCTTGGGGTCAAGGGGCTTGATTTCCATTCTCAGCTTCCTTACATATAAAATAAGGGTGGACAGTTTGACCTCTAAAATCTGGTCACTCTGATTTTCGATCCCATGGCAAAGGTGAGGCAGTATGGACTGGTGGTTTACGTGCAGGCTCTGGAGCTAGACTCCCCAGTCCACTTTTAAACCATTTGATCTTAGGTGAAGTATTTATGCTTCTTCTTTGTGCCTCAGGCAGAAGAATGGGATAATAATTTACTTACCTTATAGAGTTGTGAGATTAAATGAGTTGATGTATATGAAATGCACAAAACAGTGCCTGGCACCTATTAAGTGCCTAATTGGGGCAAACTCTTCCTATTTGTGGATTTTGTGATAGGCCTGTGTTGCTTTTCTACATAGCCATGTTCTTTTTTGGCCCGAAGTCTTTATATGCTTGCTTTTCTCTGCCAGGATAGCTCTTCTACCTCTTTACCTAGCTTACTCTTTTTCATCCTTCAGGACTCCTGCTTAATTATCACTTCCTCCAGGAAGCCTTCCCTGAACTTCTGCACCTTCTTTAGTCTAAGTTAGGTACACCTACAACAACTACCTGCAACACTCATCACACTGGCAGTTAATTACTTATTCCAAGTCTGTGTTCCTCGCCGGGACATAAGGGCAGCAGCATCTGACTCCCTCCCCTCTGTGGAATACAGCATCTAGCATGGAGTAAATATACTTCACTTCAAATAGGTGCCGGAGAACGTTTGGACACAGGCAGTCATCGGACTGAGTCTAGATAATGCCATCTACTAGCTGGAGCCTTGTGCGAGTTTCTCAACTCTGAGCCTTACTTCCCTCAGCTGTACAGTAGGGGTGATGATAGTGGCTACCTGGGAGGGGTTGTGAAGATAAAAAGATGTCTATACAAACACTTTGAGGAGTGGCTCAGGGACGATTTTATGTTGGTTCTTTCTCTTACCCGAGCCACGTGGAAAATGCCACACTAACCACAGGGGGTTCAATGAATCCTTTACCACTAACCTCAGAGGCCACAACAGTAATCAGCATCCTATCTCATCAACTGCAGAGATAAAAGCCAGACAAAATCCCAACATGTATCTGCACACCCATCTCCCTCTGCCCAGCCCTGACTCAGTGTTATTCATTGCTTTGGTGTTCTCCTCCTAACAGGACCATCAGTATGCTGTTAACTTTAAATAAAGCCTAAATGTATAAAACTAACTTGAAAGTTCCCATTGTGATTTAATTTCACATGGAATGCTAACTTGTGTTTTGGAGTGCTTTATAATAGGTAAGAGAACTGCCAGCTTTTTTTTCATAGCATTTTACTAGAATGTATATCAATAATTGGGCAAATGGCAGTGATATTTAACCATGATATAAAACTGTGTTGGTTGTCCTGCCCCTATGACTATAGAACTTAAAATATTTAAATATTTGTTCTTATACAATTAGTTAATTTGGGGGAGAATAGGAAAAAAAAATCCCCCTTAGGAAAGTATTTAGGAAGTTATGCTTTTTAGGTATAAGCCTTCCTTAGCACCAGCAACAGAATTAGAAATAAGCAAGAATGGGCTTGCTCAGAGGTCAGCTGAGATTTCATATTAACAAGTGGTGCTTCAACAAAGAATACTTCTTTTTTCTTTTTTTTCTTTTTTACCTCTAGTTTCCAAATTGAAAATCTCAAAAGCACCTTCCAGACTGGTGCCTGGTCCCAGAAGTTCATCCATTTAGGCTCAAATGGAAGGGCGATTCTGAATGTTCTTGCAGGAGTCTGACCAACAGTTCTACCAATTGATCCCTTAAAGCTTCAGTCCCTCCTACCATGAGCATTCCTGATGTAATAATCCCTGGTCAGATTGATGGGAGTTGACATAAATTGAATTTTTGTGTAACAGCTTTGGGAGCCATGTGTAAACTGTAAATGGCACTATGCTCCTCCGTTGCTCCGCCTGGGACAAAATGCCAGCTGAGTTCATTACTCCATTCTATCCATCTGTTTGTCATTTGGTTGGCTTGAACCAATTTGTAAATGAAGAAAGAAAGCTGAAGGTCAAATAATGCATTTTTTAAAAAACTCTGACTTCATAGTGGTTTTGGACTGGCCCCTGCAGTTCATTTTAGCGTGGGGCAAATCCTGCATGAAACCAGTCTGTACAATTGACAGAACTGGGGGCTTTTCTGAGCATGAAGTGTTCTCTCACCCCTGTTGTGTTCACCTTGGATAATCTTGGGGATCATGTCTCTTCTCCCAGAGCAGGGTGCTTAACTGGCAGTCTTTAGAGGACCTCTTCGTCCTCAAGAGGTTCGTGGATTAACTTCAAGGACTTTGATTGGGCAAAAATTGCATCCTTAATTTCACCAACTGAAATTTAGCATTTTCTCCGAATATGAATATGGGCCACAAACCACAGTGGCATTCACAACTCCTCTGTCTTGGTCACCATTGGAATTATAGATGTTTTCTTATCCCATTACAATTGTTGCACATATTTCAAAATACAGTTATGCTTATTACTACTTTAATTATTAAATTGATTGCTAGATATTGTTATTGAGGGTATTGATGTAGGCGTACATTTATTAGCATATCACATTTTTTGTTTTTATAATTGTTTGCAATATAATTAGTTTCCTTTGTCATCCTGTGTATTTTATTTTTTCACTTAAGAATATCCTTCTCAGAGGGGATTTGTGGGCTTCCTCAGGCTGTCAGAGAGGCACCAACAAGGTTAAAGATTGTTGTTTCAGACCAAGGGTTGTAAAACGCTTTCTCACAGGTCAGATAGTAAATATTTTATGCATTGTGATTTATTTGATCTCTGTCTTGGTTACTCAGCTCTGCCTTTGTAGCAAGAAAGAAGCCATAGATAATACCTAAACAAACAAGCATTGTTGTGCGCCACTAAAACTTTATTTACAAAACCTGGCAGCCGGTTGAAGTTTGCACACATTCATCCAAACGTGTACTACTGAGTGTCTTCTGTGTGCACAGCATACACTGAGTCTGTGTTGCTCCTGTCGGCCTCCACCCAAAGATGCTCTCTCCTCTTCAGTTGCCCAAACCCAAATCCACTCAAAACCTAACTCAAGTTCTTCCTGGTCCTCACAGACTTTCCCCGGGATTTCCTTTCACAGTGACCCATTCAAATAGAGTTCTTGCAATATGCTGTTTTGCATTGGTTCCCTACTGATCTTGAGATGTATTACCTCCCAGATAGTTTGCAAACGCCTTGGGGATGGAACTCTGTTTATAGTTCCTTGGAGCCTCCAAAATACGGCTTCTGTGATGGATGGCCAGTTGATACCCATTAATCACTTGCCAGTTGACCACCCCAAGGCAGCTACCTACTGGGTTTGATGGTAGCAAGAAAAATGATTGTTCACTAAGGATCATGTTCATAATGGGAGAGGTGGTTAAAAATGGCAGAAGAAAGAAAGGGAATAAAACAGAAAAATATACTCCCCAGTGGTTCTGTGACTTTGGATAAATTATTTCCTTCAATGCCCACGTGGGTGGAATGAGAGACTTGACTAGACCAGTGACTCTCAAAGCTTTTGAGAATTGGATCAAAGCTAAGGACCCTTTCCTTAGAAACGTGAAATACTGTTCACACATAAAATCTCACATGTGATTTCTGGGAGCCCTCAGGCGCTCGGACCAAGTGAGCTCTAAGATGCCTGACAGCCAGGCTGGATTCTACACTGCCTGTGGTAATGCTTCTTCCCACCCAAGTGCACCAGCGCGTGAGTCCAGCTTACTTGCACCAGCAAATGGGGATTTGAGGAGCCGCTGCTAATGCATTGTGTGTTCCCCACCTGAACAGCACCTTCCAAAGGTGTTGCACTGATCTCCTGAGATGCGGGATGCCCAACCCAACCCCCTCCCACTATTTCAGAAAAGGGCTTACAATGCCCACCCTGCTGGTGGTTGCCCCTCTTTACCTGGGATGGCTGTGCGTTCTTAGTCTGCTTCTCTCCTTCTAGCATTTTCATTATTGGGAAAATTGGCAGGCGAGTGTTGCTATGGTGATTTGATTGGCAACTTTGCAGTTCAAATGAAATAATTCAGTTGAAAAAGATAAAGCTATTGTTTGAGGATGATCTAAGACAATACTTTTTCCTGGTTATCTCTTTCCCAGCCTCACCTTTGCACTTTTGTACCTTGAGAGATTCTAAAAACATTTAAATGCAAAACCCATGACAAAATCAGAGGCAAAATGTTAAAGGTTTTGAACTGGTATTCAGTCAGCATGTGCTTTCCTCTGTTTCTATAATAAGGAAAGTAATGGTTAATGATTTAATCTCTTATTTGCTTTGCTGAAAATGTAGCTTTCTTTCCTGCATTAAATGAACAAATACAAAATAATCACCCTATTTGGGGAGAGAAAGGGGCTATAATATTCACATGAAGATTGTTTTAGATGTTTGCTGGTAGCCCTGGGTAAACAATGGTGTGGGAGAGCAGCAGCTACAGGTCATGACCTCTATGACTGCCACAGGGAAGCTTAGCACAGAATGGCAGGGGAGTTTATCTAAAAATCACATCTTTTCAGACTTTACTTTCAGGGTGTTCCCTGTGGCTTTGCTCTATGAAGAGGTTTTATTCTAATTGGAGTTTGTAAATGTGTTTCCTTCCTTCCACTCACGGAGGTTTTCTCTTTGATGACAGTTCGTTTACAGGACAAGTCCAACTTTAGGGAAGGGATGTCAACAAAGAGAACCAAGTCCTGCTTCCTCCAGTGGGCATGCCCTTGAGCCTGAGGAAGCACGTTTTACTGAATTTAAGGATGCCATTTGGCTTTCAACAATTCCTGCTAATGAGAAGCTAGGCAAGCACTGCCTTGCCTGGAACTCCTGTCCTTTCAGCTAGAGCAGTCTCCATTTCATGCCGGACACTTGTTCACAAGGGACAAGCATCCATCCTTTTCGCTTCCTGCCTTCTTCTACGTATCTGTAAGCAGAGGTGTTTAACAATAGAACAACTGAGAGGCGGTCAGGAAGCAAGCTAAAGAATGGAAAAGAGCCCCCCAACCACTATCACCCCCATTTTTCATCCAGTATTAAGGATCTTCTTAATCTAACCTTCCCCCATCAGCCATTTATCAGCTGTGTGGCCTCAGACAAGTCATTCAGCCATTAAACTGTGTGGGGTGGTTGTGAGAAAGAAACGAACCGAAGGGTTAGAACACGCTTGGTCCAGTAGTTCTGCCTTACTCCTGGCTTCATCATCCACAGTTTCAGTTCCCCGTGGTCAAACATGGCCCCCAAATTACTAAATGGAAAATTTCAGAAAGGAACAATCATACCGTTTAAATCACACACCATTCTGAGGAGCGTGGTGAAACCCTGCACTGTCCCACTCTGTCCCACCCGGGACTTGACTCATACTTGTCCAGCTTAGGCACACTGTGTGCGCCACCCGCCTAGTCCCTTAGCAGCCACCCGGGTCGTCAGCTCAGTGTGTGTGTCCCTTACTTCACTTAACAATGGCCCCACGAGGCGGGCACTGTGATGCTGGCCATTCAGCTACACCAAAGAGAGGCTGAAAAGTGCTTCCTCTAGGTGAAAAGGTGGGTATGGTATAATAAGACATTTTGAGAGAGAGAAAGAGACCACATTTATATAACTTTTACTGTAGTATGTTATTATAATTGTTCTACTTCATTATTAGTTGTTAATCTCTTACTACGGCTACTTTGTAAATTAACCTTAGGTGTGTATTGCATGCATGGCGAAAACATGGGATACAGGTTCGGTGCTCTCCGTGGTTTAGGGTCTTGGAAAATATCCACCATGGATAAGGGGGGGGCGGCTGCATTTAGTAAGAACTTGCTAAATGGCAGTGATGAGTAGATGCTAACATGAAGCCCCCACTCCCATAGACCGCTCACACTGTCGCCGGGCTTGCACAGTCACGCTCAGGGGCCAGCCCGCAGCTCCTGTCACCCCACCAGGGAGGGAGCCGGCACGGAGCAGCACTGCCCAGTAGAAATACAGCGCAAGCCGATAGGAAAGTCGAAGGTTCCTAAGGGTGGCATTGCAGAGGTAGCAAGAGATGAGTGAGATTAGTTTTCAGAACATTTATTTTGAACCTATGAAATCCAAAATACCATTTTAGTATGTAATCAGTGAGATATTTCACATTCTTTTTTTTTTTTTCTTTAAAACCCAGTGTACATTTTACACTCGTGGCACCTCTCAGTTCAGACCGGCCGCGCGGTGGGTGCTGGAGCTCACGGGTCTAGAGTAAGCAGGTGGCCCAGGGTTGCCCACTAGCTCTGCGATGCGGGCCAGCCCCTCAGATACTGGCCCACACATGCGGAGTGTTTACAGCGGGATGCCCGGCATACAGACCTCACTTGGTCTTTAGGACAACCCTCTTAGGTGATGCATTACTCCCATTTTACAGATGAGAAAATAGGCTGAAAGAGGTTGAAGATCATAGCAGCTAGCAAGTAGTAGAGGCAGGATTGGAGCGGAGCTTCCCCTCTGCGTGTCGTCTCCCCGGTGGGAGCTCTGAGTGAAGGTCAGTGCTCTCTGCAGGGTTCTGGAAGGACCTGTGAAAATTCAGCACGTTGGCACAGTTGCACGGCTTCATTAGGAGTAGGAAGAAAGGCCATGAACAGAACCTTCTTTGGTTTTCCCATGGCGACTCATACAAATTAGTCACCCCATAAAGCTTGCATTTGTTTATTTTGTGAACAGATTGTGAGTAGATGGAGCCTGTGCTCTCCTGACCTCTGGGAATGGGGACTGTCAGGGGGAGGCTTGTTTACGAAACATCTGGAAGGCAGAGACCTTGAGAATGAACTCCTATGTGGAGATCTTTTCGCCAAAGTCAAGGCCGTGCGGGGGAAAGGGAATGATTTTTAAACAGTGCTTAAAACTGGCCCTAAAAATGACCTACTTGCTTTTATTGGCAGGGACTTAAAAATGATGACCTGTGATTTCAAATCAAGATGACAGCTAGATAGAAAATGTGAACTCATTTTTGTAAATATGGCTGCCCAACTTCCAAGGCCGTTAGCTCACAAAGCCAGCAAGCCCCCCTCCTCTGCTGTTTCTGAACGACTGCTTCTTGTTTGTTTGTTTTTTCTTTTTTTTCAATCAATAAAGACCAGATTTCGACAAGAGTTGGACCTTAATCCAAGAGCGGATCCAGATGGACTCCATGGTCATCAAGGGCCTGGATCCGGTTACTGACTACCAGTTTGCTGTGCGGGCTGTGAATTCCCACGGCCCCAGCCCCCGAAGCCAGCCCAGTGACACCGTCCGGACCTTCCGTGAGTACCGTGGCCCTTCCAGAGGGCAGACGTAGCTGCGGGGCTGGGCTTGTGTCGCGAGGACCCACTTGACCGGGGTTTCTTAGTCCCTGCAGGACTGCCTGGAGTGGGGCTCTCTTTCGCCTTTCCTGCTGGGCTTTTCCCAGCCCTTTGGAAGTTAGAGACTTTCAGCGGGGACACAGGCTATTCCTATGTCCAGGAGGTCAGCAGGGAGTTTATTTCCGCACCATCCTTAGGGAATGTGAAGTCAGTTTTCTTTCATGCTCGCAGAACAGACCACGTGCCAAGATGATGTGCAGCCTCCCCACCCCCTTCTGTTTGTCTTTCGAAAAAGTGGGTTCATCTCAGAATCACAGAATTAGAAATAATGCTCTCAGGTTCTTCAGGGCTAGTGTTCACCTGCAAATCAAGGATGCTGAGCTGGATGAAATCAGTCCCTCTGAACGATGGTCATGGAGAATCAAGGAAGTCATTGGCGTGCTGACATGTGCCCGGGATGCTGATGGCATAAGTTCCTCTCTGTCATAGTGCCTCTCCAGGGAGCTGGGGGAAGCCTGGGTGTCTGTCAGGCCTCCTGAGGATGTCATGACACATCAGATTCAAATTCTGGTCTGGGCTTTAAGAACTTCACTTGGATTACTTAGACCACCTTGCCACGCCCTGTTTAGATATCCTTGTCTTTGGAGGTGGGAGCGCATTTACATAAATCCAGAACCCTATGTAGTGGGGGGAGACCTCAGACCTGAAATGTTAACACATTTTTGTTTGAAGACTGTAATCTTTTCAATTTTGCCAGTAAGTTCCTCCAGGTTCCTGTGTCTGCTGAGCCCTGCTGTCACCCCTGGATCCTTTTTACCCAGGAAAGGAGCTCTTAGGAAAAAGCCCACCTGACACTGTCAGCTGGCCTCTCATTGGCCAACACAGAGCTCTGTTTCTATTGGTTAGTGGATGGGAATAAACTCCTCCCCCTCCTCACAGAATACCCACACAGCCCACTGCCAGGGTCAGGGTGGTTTCTAGGGATGGAGATACACCAAGTTCCCCAGGTCGTGGGAATTTTGGCTTTTCTAAAGCAACCCCTACCATAACCTTGAATGTCAGGTCTCCTTCCTTCAAACTGAACTGTTGGAGGAAGTGGAGATCTGATGAGGACACACGCATGCACATGCACGCACACGTACACACACACGTGCACACGCACCTACCCCACACCCCTGCGTACACGGAGGTCCATCCTACATGGATGTTTCCTCTGTGTAACACCCACTTTGCTTCTGAACAGTGAACTTCAGAACAGACTGAGTTGACTACTGAGACACAAAGGGCCCGATGGGAAGGAACCCTTAGATCTCCCCCCGGACACGGCCACTCCCTGGGCTCCGCCATTCCCCATTGTAGGCTAAGCAGATGTACTGTTTGAAACTGAACGGTACTGTTGTTGTCTGTCCTGTTTAAACTGGTCCATCTGGTCAGCCTAATTTTAGGCCAGCACCCACCTCCTTTCAAAGGAAAAATAGCACTTCAGCTGTACCAACTAACAAGCATCGACTTCCCCTACCTATTAATGCCAGACCTTATTAGCAGCTTAATTGCTTAATGGGGCAACGGGTAGATGTCCATGGCTTTTATGTCAGTAGTTAATGAAAGCCAGTGCCCAGTGTTTTCCTTGATTGGCGCTTTGCCTGAGTGAGGGAGAAGGAAGGTTTTGATGGCTTCTGTGGAGCCTTGGGAGGCGAGCTCAGCACTCACATCTTACCTCAGCCCCACAAAGCTGCAGTAGAAGGGGAGGAAAATATTAAGATGCCTTAGTGTCCCCGTCCTCCAGTGACAAGAAGGAGTACCTCAGGGACCTTGCAGAATGGTGATGCTACCTTGTACTTCTTCCGCCTTCGCACATCAGTGCCCATTCTGTTCCTCCCAGACATGCAAAGGCAAAGGCCGCGGTCTCTCACATTTTCCCCAGGAAAGAAAGAACAGCAGTACGATTTCCCCTAGTGCTCTGTGGCATTATTGTTTCCTCTGTGATTGATCTTATAAGTTAGTCAGAAACAGGCGGCTCTGTGGAACCTCACCTGCATGTGTCACTGAGTAGGACATATATTTGCCCCACCTGGCAGTCACTTATTCTCTGGGCTTGATCAGGAAGCATGATGGGACAAGTCATAAAGGACATGAACTGTAAATAATGGAAGTGGCAATAGTCAAAAAGTTTTCTGGGGGTTCCCTGGTGGTGTAGTGGCCAGGCTTCGGAGCTCTCAATGCCACGGCCTGTGTTCTAGTCCCAGCCAGGGAACTACCCACCCCCCCCCAAAAAAAAAAAGAAAAATCAAAAAACGAAAAAGTGTTTTGTTTTGTTTTGTTTTTTGCCAAAGAGAAATGAAGTGAAATTAAAAATGACTCACATGTATGACCAACCTTAGGATTCTACAAGCTTCCCTGGAAGGTTGTATAACTCTGCCACCCTGGACCATTTCATTTCTCATGTCCTATCATCAGGGTGTAGGCAGAGAAAGGAGTAGTAAGTCCTTCACTGAAGTGAGAGTGGGATCCTCGAGGCAGCCCCCACTGCAAGGTGTTCTTTTTTTTTTTTTTTTTAAACTTTAAAAAAATTTTTTTTATTTATCTTGAGCCTGGCAGGTCCTAAGTGACCTGGTCCAAGACCAGGTTCTCCTGTCACAGGAGTCTTCAATGGCTTTTTATGTCTGACCCATGCCTGCAAGAGACAACAAACACATGAGATAGTGGGGACACAGAAGAGTGAACAAAGGGGCTTTTGGGATCCCCTAAAAAGGGGCTTACCTCCTGGCTGGCTCGCCAAATATGATACAGGAAAATGGGGTGTTCTTGTCGACACAATGTCCAGGTTCTTGGTATCTCAAGCAAGGAATTGAACGAGACACACGCAAAAGTAAACTGGTGAAACAAAGAGATAGTTTATTGGGGGGAAAGTACACTCCAAAGAGGTAGGAGCGGGCTCGAGCAAGGAGAGTGACTCAAGAGCCAAGGTGTTCTTTTGTTCCTAGCAAAGGTCATGTTGGTCTTCCCTGCCTTGGAGCTTTTGCACCCTCTGGTTTTTTTTTTTCCCCTGGAACTTTCTCTCTCCAGATCTTTTCATGTGACCATCTCCCCTTCCTTAGCTCGGATGTCACTTCCTCAGACAGGCTCACTGAGCACTCACTGCGCTATTTTCTCCATAGCCATCTCCCTGCCTGAAACTCTTGTATTGTCTGTACCGCACGCCGGGATAAGCTCCATACTGGAGTTGTTCCAAGCTGTGTCCCCGACACCCCATACACAGTGGGCGCTCAATAAATACTCATTGAGCACGTGAATGAATGTGACTCAACAGGACAAGAGACAACTTCGGAGGCTGGAGAATTTTCTCCTGCTGCCGCCTGGGAAATTCAAAGAGAAGGTGAGAGGAGAACCTTGGTCTCGAAACCCACCGGGGTTTCCCTTTGGCAAGGCGCATAGGCAAAGTCGAACTCCCAGAATTGCAAGGTGATACAAAAAAGAAAAAAATAGAGTAAAAAGAGGAGGGAGGAAAGAAGGAAGAAAGGAGAAAGTAAACCCGGGGGTTAAGTTCAAGGCGATGAGGATGGCAAAGAGGCCTGCGAGAGAGATTCCAGTGATCAAAAGGGTATAATTAGCTAATATTGGGGGAGTGGGGGTGAGGAAGGGGAGAGACATTTTCTAACCACCTACGTTCTTCCTTGATCATCAGAGTAAGTTTTATCATTTCTTACTAACTTAAGAGTACATTTCCCTCTGGTCCTAGTGAGTCTAATTATGGTCTCAGATGCTCAGAGATTGCATACGGAGGTGTGTGAGTGATTGGTTCGAGTCTGGTTTTCACCATCTCTTCTCCCCAATCCCATTTTTTCAACAGTTTCAGGAACTTCCTCTTCTAACTGAGCTGAGGCACGACCACCCTGACTCAAAGCAATCAAATTTCTACAACAGACCCGATTCCACGACGTTCCCTGCCCCTCACCTGTGCCCCTCACCCCACTTTCCCGCTTACACAGACATTGCTGCATTGCTCTGTTCCACTGTCGCTGGTTGTGTGTCTGTTTATACCCTTGTCACGCAAGTGTCCCTGTGTGAATCTGGCTTTTACCCAGTTTTGGTTTGAGATTTGGGCCCTTGTTTCTAATTTCCTGACTGTCTCCCCAGGGACCAGCTCCGCATGCTAGGGTTACCCTAAGTACATGTTGTCACATATGGAGCCTCAAAATAGATTTCCTGTATCCTCATTGCTAGGGAGGGCTTCTGTTCGGTAGCAGTGACCCTGAATTGAACAGAGAACGAAGTGGGGACAGAAGGTAGTGGCATACAGGAGGAGGGGGTAGGAAGCAATCAGGAAGGGGTTGGAAGCAACTCTTCCAGAATCTTCCTGCTTAAGATCACCCTGAAGTGGCTTCCACAGAGCCTGCTGCCTCTTTTGGTCAACTCCTCCCTGCTTTCAATCAGTGGTACCTTTGGGCAGCAGCGTCTGGCAGGCACGTCTGCGTCTGAAGGCCAGGAGACCTGTTCTCTATTGCCTTGCTATGAGATCTTCTCCGGAGAGCCACTCAATCTCTCTGGTCCTCAGTGTCTTCATCTCTAAAATGGGTGCAGTAATGTCTGAGGTAGGTATTATTTTCCGCTTCTCAGGACTGTTTTGAGAAAATACATGTAAACAGAGGTTGCAGCACCTGCCCATGCTTCGCAACGAAGGGGAGTCGGCACCTGGGTTCTCCACACGTAATGCTGACGTGGGTGACCACCCCCCGGATGGTAGCTTTTTCTTTGTACCTCCGTGCTCTGAGCTCTGTTCTTAGGACTTGAAGACATTAGAATGTCAGAATTCAGAAACAAAGGTCCAGGAGCAAAAACTTTGCTGATGGAAGTGGAAAAATAAGGTCAAGCAGAATCATTTCGATAGGTTTTGGTGGCTGATCAGTTGTAGAAGACTACAGATTTAAAAGGTATCAGCAAATTAAAACAGGAAGCCCCAGCGAACTTGTCTAACAGTAAAATGTCATTAACTCCCACTATTCAAATACATCCTGGATCAGCAAAAAGAAAAAAAAAAAGAAACAACCTACGTTGTACGTGTGTGTGTGTGTGTGTGTGTGTGTGTGTGTAACCTCTCCAAAAGCTAACCATTTACTTACACTGGGGTCAGCAGAATTTCTTTGTAAAGAGCAAGATGGTAAGCATTTTGGGATTCAGGTCACCTCTGCATGGAAGCAGCCATAGACAGTAAATAATGTAAATAATGTCTATCCCTGCGTTCCCAGAAAATTTTGTCAGTGGACACTGGCATTTCTGTTTCATGTCACTTTCATGTGCCACAAACAGATGAATCATTTTTAAACTTCTTTTCATTTTTTCAATTTAAAAACGTAAAAACCGTTCTTAACCCCTGTAACTGTTAAAAAGTGATCAAAGGAGACAATTTAAGTGATAGAAACAATGTTTATTTAACACTTCATGAAGCAGCACTCTCCATTCTCAATGGTCCAGAGAAATGGGAAAGAGGGCTGAGGGCAGGACGCCTTTGTAGGATGAAGAAGACGCCACCAGAGAGAGAGAAGGTGGGAAATTCATGGGGAAGAAGGAAATGAGCAGGGAGCCCCAAGTTGGCTTGCTTTTGGGGACTGGCTGACTGACCAGACTGCGGAGAATTACAGGTACACGGAACTAATTTAGGTTTCCGTTTCCTGAGGTGGCACCCCAGGTACAAGCAGCTCCGTTTGGGGCCTAGAAATTCATTTCTGTAGTACAAACGTGGGCAGCCATCCAGATTTGACCTCTGGGATGTGGTTTGCGGATCTCTGTCCTATATTGCTAGGGTTTTCCATCCCAAATTTTAAGAGATTCTCCAGGAAAATTTGGGGACTCCTTTCATGGGTAGCAGTTTTGTCAATCTTGGAAGGAATCAGTTAGTGCACATTAATGAAGTCATCCCCTTGATAGATATACCTGCAATTTAATATTCACACAAATGTTCTGAAATAAATAAGGGACCTGGAGGGCCTGTGACCCAAGTGCATTCAAACAGCTTTGTGCTGCTCACAAGGTAGAGGCAGAGAGAGCTGAGGGAGAGCTCGCTTTGCTTGGCATTACATCAGGTGCTTGAAATCAACAGGCCTATAAATTGGTAAGCATATGGATTTGTAAATCTTTAGAATGTAAGCCAAAAACGGAAACTGGAGGAAGAACAAATCATTTGTTTTACTCATAGCCTAAACAGCCTACATTTCTAATATGCCACGGGTATGTAAACACAGCTTCATAGGTGGTGCTACATTCGGTGTCCTCTGCGGTAATCGCTCTATTGATGTGCTACTACTCCCATGTGTGTAAATCTGAGCAAGTCATTTGCACAGCTTTACTGGTTTAAAGGAAATGATTCACTTTGCTGTTTAAATACCTGCTACCTGTTAATTGCTCTTCCGAGGCCGGCATACCTCTTACGTTACCGTACACTTACTTGTAATCAGTACACCCATATTTTAGCTCCTTTAGGTGGTTAGGGAGGAAAGACTTTAGCACATGATAAACAACTACACTTTTCCAAAGAGAAGACACTGGTGTTCTAGGTCCACCCTAGCATCTGTTCCATCGATCTGCTGGTATTAGCAGTCACGCAGTGAGCAACCAACTATTTATTCCTCCCCACCTTGAAGGATTTTTAAACATTAGTGTATTGAAGTACACAAGCGCTGTTCACTAGTCTTCCTTTTGCTTCCTTCCATTTCCCTGTGAGCCATTTTGTTCTCATAACTTTCGAGTCCTCAATTCATGGTTAATCTTTACTGTTCTTTCTGTTGGAGCCCATTTTGCTTTCACACAATTCCATTGGGATGATCTCTTAGCATCTCAGTCCCTGATGAGCCAGGAGGGCCACCATCGTGGTTTAGCACAGAGAGGGAGTTATATGAAATCAGCTTAACCCCAGGACAGACATATAGGAGGGACACAGTGCACGCTGGCTGAGTCTGATGGATCTCACCTAATGATACAAGCAACTATGAAACAAGTATGTACACATATGCCCAAGTAAGAAGCAACCATGTGAGAAAATACTACTTTTCTAATGGTCACCGATGTCACCAAGCTCCCGCAGGAAACAGAGGCACGTGCATTTGGGAAACTGGAAGTGAATTTGGTAAATATTCGGGCATATGTACAGAAACAAGAAGGAGTACCATATTTTGCCGTGCATAATGTGCACATTTTTGCCCAAATTTCTGAGAGAAATAAGGATGAGCATTATACATGGGTACTACTAATTTCATATCTATGCAAATGGTTTTAATTCTTTTATTTATGCTTATAAGTTATTTAGTGTTACATAAAATTTATTATATCAAAATGTTTTAAAATAAATGCTAAAATTCCTTTATGATACAAAAAAATACAAGTACTTAAATATAAACAAATAAAAATCTGAATTAAAAAAATAAAATGAAAGATTTTTTCCCTCGGAAAGTTTGGGCCCAAAATGCAGGAGCGCGTCACACGCAGGTGCGCGTCACACGCAGGTGCGCGTCACACGCAGGAGCGCGTCACACGCAGGTGCGCGTCACACGCAGGAGTGCGTCACACGCAGGAGCGCGTCATACGCAGGAGCGCGTTATACCTGGCAAAATACGGTAACTATCAGCTTCTGAGGACTGACGGGCAACCTCATGGGATAGAAGCCGAAGAACAAACACTTGGCTCCGTCTTCTCCTTCCATTCTCTTGCTGGGGCTTCCTGATGGGCAGAACACAGGTGGAGGGACGACAGGTCAGGCTCCCAGGGCCCAGGACAGAGAAGAGAAGGGCAGAGGTGCATTTGGGGGGACATGGAGAAGGAACCCACCACAGGAAGTCATTGTATCACTTCATATAATAAGACAATGAGGCCCTTTGTGGATTCTAAAGATATGCGTTAGTTTTTGGTCTTTCACTCTTACAGATTTAGGGTGCTGACCTTATTCATCTTCACCTATTTAGCACATTGGATGGAGGAGAACATCGGATCTCACAGCAGATCCTAGATGAGAACCCAGTTTCATGATTGTTAGTGGGGTTCCTATTTTTAAAGAATCAGTTCCCCAGGTTATTTCACAGTATGTTCATTTACTCCTTCAAACATGTTTAGTGCCCACTAGGTGCCAGGCACTGTCAGATGCTGAGGACTCAGCAGTGAACAGAATAGACAATAGGAATCCCTGACCTCACAGAGCTTACGTTCCAGCCTGGGCAGACAGTGAACAAGTAAATTTTGAAAGGTAGGTAGCATGTCAGATAAGGGCTATGGAGAAAAACAAAACAAGGCAGAGAAGGCCTCTGAGAAGGTGACATTTGAGCAAGAAGGAAGGGGTGAACTCTCCAGATCTAAATACCTGGATCGAGCATCTATCTATCATCTAAACATCCATCTATCTATCTATCTATATCTATCTATCTATCTGTCTATCTATCTATCTATCTATCCATCCATCCATCTATCAATCAATCATCTATCTGCCTACCTATCTATCCACCGATCCACCTGGGAGAAGAGTGTTCCAGGCAAATGCTGAGGTCCTGAAGCAGGAGCACCCTGGGTCTGTGTGGTTGGCTTAGTAGGAGGCTGAGGGAGAAGAGGTCAGAGAGAGGGGGAGGTCACAGTTGGAGGCCGATTAGGACCTTGGAGGTCACTGGAGGTCACTGCTTTTGCTCAGAGAAAGATGGGGAGACTGGGAGGATTGGTGGGGAGGGCGGTGCCTGACCAGAGGAGTGAAAAGACCTCACTTAGGTTTCAACAAAATCACTTTCACTGGTATGTGAAGGACTCCAGAAGGCCAAGGGCAAGAGCAGGAAGACCGATTAAGGAAAGCATTACCATGATCCCAAAGCAGAAATAGTTTTCTTCTTGTCTCTAAATAGAAAAAGTAATTCATACTTATTATTAGAAAAAATTCAAACAACATAAAATGTGTAAAAAATCAAAATGAAAATTATCTCTAATCTCAACATCCAGACATAACCACTATTAACATTTCGTATGTTATCTACCAGAATTTTAAAAAATCCAGTGATGCGATCATAGTACATATGCTTTTTTGTATAATAGACTACTATACACATCTTTAAATAAATCTGCATCTACATCATTAATTCTAATAACAACATTGTGTTCTGTTGTAAAGCTCTACCGCATTTGTTTAACTAATTCTTTATTGATGGACATTTAGATTGTTTCACGATTATATATGAAGTTGAGCCCCTTGACAGTGTTCTCATTTATCCTTTTCCTTATTCAAGTTTACAGCTCCCCCTTTGCTATCTCCATGAAGCAGAGGGGGTCGGGACTCTTATCTCTCCCTGTGCTCATCAATGGATAAATTAACGTGCACAGCCAATTGGTAATATAGATTGCATTTGAAACCCTGCTATTCTAACCATTAGTAGGTACTTTGGTAGAGAATATCTATACTAAAGCATGGGTAATATACTAAAGCACACTTTTGCGGCAAAAGTATTTTTTAAAAGAAAAATCCTCTGCTATAAGGATGAAACTATCTATTTTTTTAAGCTCCTTTCTCATATTGGAAGTTTTTGTGGTGCTAGCTTCTCATTCCCACTTGCATGGAGAGCCAGAGATCTGTTGGCGGGCCATGGATTTTTACCATCTAACTTCAGCCTTAGCGTCTCTCATACTTAAAAATGTAAATGTATGTCTGTTCTGGTCCATGTAAATGTATGTCTGTTCTGGTCCAGTGGAATGTTTCTCCCATCAGTAGTCTTGTTCACATGGCCATAAAGAAATTCCAGAGGCCAACACAGATTCTGAGGACCAGAAACATTAGGGAATGACCAACAATGGTTCCTCAGGGGAAAGTAGGAAGACGCACCCCCCAGGTGGTGGTAATTCACAAGTCATCCAGCAGATGGCGATAGGTCACAGACTTTTAGAGCACGGAGAGCCTTTTGGAATTAATTTGGAGACGCTTGAAAGGGTTGAGCTGAGGGCAAAACAGAAAGCTCCATTTTACCACCTCAGATGATTGGTTTCTTTCATGGTTAACTAGTCCCAACCCAAATGGGAGAGGGCCATTGATTTTATATTTTAGTTTTTGCAATGGAAAGAAAAGTCAGTAAGCAGCAACTGAAATGTGTTCAGTGATCTGAGGAGATCTTATCATTAGTTTTGTGTCTTAATGGTTACAAAGAACTGCTATAATAAATTTCTTTCTAAAATAAAATGAAATAAAGAGCTTTCAAATTCAGAAAGAGTTAGAACAGTGAAAGTTAGGGAAGTGAGATAAGAAAAGCTACAAACAACTCGAAGTTGTCAGGCCTTTGTTTTTGATTTTTGCTTCACGCATCACCACTGGTCGTTATTAACACTAATCTGAAAAATGTCTTGGTGATGCTCAAGAAAATAAAAATGTTAGTTTCTGAGTCTATAGTGATTATTGCCCTTGCTTAATTAAGCATTCAGTTACCGATTAGTTTTACAAAAGTGTGTTCGGTGTCTATAATACACCAGGGTGAGCTGAGGTCTTACCAGTAAACAGAATGAATGATGCCTCTGCCCTCGTGGAGCTCGCATGTGGGAGAATCGGTCTCATTTGGTCACTAAATAATAAGGTAAGAGTATATTACATTATATTACATAAATAAAGTGTCTGTCATGGTAAGTGCTAAGAGACAGAGAGAAGGGTTGAAAGGGCATAGGGGATTGTAGGACCTGCTGTTTGGGACAGGCTGTCAGGAGGGCTCCCCATTTGAGCAGTCTGTCCACGTAGTGGAAGCAGCAAGTGCAAAGGTCCTGGGGTGAGCACAGGCCTGGGATAAGTTAGGAATGGGAAGGAGGCTCATGTGGCAGGAACATGATAAGTGAGGAAAGGCCTGATAGGAAATGAAGTCAGAGAGGTTGCCAGATTATGTCCAACCTTGTATGTCCTGGTGAGGACTTTGGGTTTTATTCTAAGTTGATATAGATGCAAAGATCTCGAAGTGTTTTGAGCTGCAGAATGATATGATCTGACCTACATTTTAAACAGGATCAGTGTGGCTACAGTGTGGAAATCAGTGGAGAGGAAGGAAGACCAATAAAG
Organism: Lyroderma lyra; assembly: GCA_004026885.1. NCBI lineage: Eukaryota > Metazoa > Chordata > Mammalia > Chiroptera > Megadermatidae > Lyroderma > Lyroderma lyra. Next base: position 3,291 of record PVJL010000072.1, on the reverse strand, counting down.
AGGTAGTTTTATATTGCTTTAAGGAGAATATACATGAAAAGGTAGAGAGGCAAACCAATACCACGGAATTTTGGACCTAGCAGGTAGTTTAAGGACCTAGCCGAATTCCACAATTTTCTGATAAGGAACTGTAACACCACCAGATTATGTGACTAGTTCTAGGTCACAGTTAGTCACCGTGAATGTTTGCCCCTTGCATTTCCTCCCCTCTTCCCTGCTGCTGAGACCCCACTTGCCTGCATGGTTGTGCCTTTCCATCAGGAACAGGGCCACTTCTTGACACCTGATACTGAATTTCTCATCCATCTCTTGTACCCTTACAGCCGTTTTTTGGAGCAGGGAGATGGCACATTATTTGGGCACCACAGAGCAGTAGTTCTCAACTGTAGGTGATATGACCCAATAGGGAGCACTTGGTGATGTCTGGAGACATTTTTGGCTGTCTTAACCAGGGGGAAGGTGCTCCTGGCATCTAGTGGGTAGCAGCCAGGGATGCTGCTAAACATCCTGCAATGTGCAGAACAGCCCCCACAACTAAAAGTGATCCAGCCCAAAATGTCAACAATCCTGAGGCTGAGAAACCCTACTATGGGGCAAAAAATTTAAAAATCTAACCCTTGCTCAAAATAAATGTCAGTCTGGCCGGAAAACGAATCGACATTCCAAAAAACAACTGGAGTGAAGTATTTCTCAAACTTTTTGGACTGCAACCCAAAGTAAGAATACATATACAATTTGTACTGCAGCCAGTACACACAAACATATCCAAAAACACGTGTATGTATGCAAATGTCTCACAGAGCAAAACTCACCTGCACTAAATGCAGAATTTTTTATTTTTACACCATTTGGTGCCAGTTTTTAAAATGTGGTCAACCCCACTGATTTATCCACTAATGGAATTGACATCTGCAGTGTGAACAATACTGAATCAAGTATATAAGGAAATTGAATACAGTTTCATGTATACTATGTATTATTAGACTGAAAGGCATTTATTAAAGATATAGAAGTCACCAAAATGATCAGCCATTAACATCACACATATGTGTTTTTGCCAAACCTTTTTCAAAGAGAACTGATCCAGTCCTTGCCTTCGGGGCATTCACAATCCAGTCCAGCAAAGAGGCTTGTATAGAGCTACAGCAGGTCCTGGAATAACGTCATTTCATTCAACATCATTTCATCATAACATTGACGAAATGCCTTAGCAACTTAACTCTTCTTTATATCAGTGAGCCTGTGGCAAAAATGGTTTACCTTATACATCCTTCCACTTAAAGTCACAGAGCCTATTGATGACTTTAAGTGAGGGTTTACTATACCTGTCTAGTGACATGCAATACATATAATGTGCTCTGCCACGCAGAGTGGTGGCTGGGGGAGTGGTTGACTTTCTGGATTCGGGAACTGCGAGGTGGGCTGGCAAAGGTTTTGCAGGGAGATGACACTGGGGGTGGCTGGTAAAAAAAGTTGAGTGGAATTTCTCCAAAGGGCCACAGCATGAAGATCAGGAGAATCTGGTTAAGTGTTGAAGGGAGATCTCTGAGGATGTTCATGAGGCCCAAAGATATAGGGGCACAGATGCAGAAAGTAGAAACCTACCCTGCACCTCACTATTTTCAATGTTTTTACATTTCTTATAAATGCGCTGACATGGCAAATACCTTTTGTGACTAATTTTTCTCTACAACATGTGTTTTCTGCTTTTATACAAGTTAAATAATAACGTTCTAGTTCATGCAGTGTCACTGTCGTTAGCGTCCCACCGTAATATTTTGGTATTGGGCATTTAAATTGTTCCAGGTTTTGCCATTATGAACAATGTTGCAATGACGAATCTTATCTATGTTTCCTTGAGCATGTGCTTACAAGGAGAATTGTTAGTTGTCCTGAATGAGTATCTTCAGCTTCACCACCTATTAGAAATTGTTCCTCAGACTGTTTGTAGCTATCTCCACTCCCCCAGCAGGATGTCTTTCTGCTGCAGGTCCTTGACAACACTTGGTATTATCAGACTTCTAAATATGGTCAAACTGATGGACCAAAGTGATAGGTCATTATTGATTTGCATTTTTCCGTTTCCAGTGAGATTATACATACTTTTATAACTTTATTAGTCATCTACAATCTGACCATTTATATGTTTCGCCTATTTTTATTGATAGATACCTATATACAAGGACTGACCAGAAAGTATCCAGCCATGTAATATGAAAAATTACAGGCATTTTTGACTGGATGTTTTCCGAACAGCCCTCACATAAAACATATATAGATATATTAATATATGTATTAATTTATAGATATGTTAATTATATGAAGGTTGTCTGAAAAGTATCCAGCCATGTAATATGAAAAAGAGGCATTAACTGCTCTCGTTACATTGACAGGGGCTGGATTTTTTTCCATACAGCCCTCGTATACATAGTAGATGATAATAAGCATTAATATATACATTTATATGCTAATCCTTACTCATTAGTATGTGCTACAAATACCTTCTGCTATTCTGTGACTTGTATTTCACTTCACTTATAATATCAATTACTAAATAGAAGTATTTAGTCAATGTAGGTAAATATTTTCATTTCTTCCTTGATGATTTATGCTTTCTAGTTTTTTTTTTTTTTAAACTAGTTTTTTCTAAGGTCATTAAGCAAAATTCTATATTGTACTCTAAAAGTTTACAATTTTTGTTTTTCATATTTAGGGTCTTAATCTACCTGAGATTTATTTTGGGGTATGGAGAAGTTAGGAACCTACCTTAATTGTTTTCCATGCAGGTATGCAGTTACCCCAGCACCGATGACCAAATTACTTACCCAGCCTCCTAATGATTTGTAATGGCAGCTTTCTGATGTGTCGCACCTCCATACAATTTGGATCTGTTTCTGAGTTCTATAGTCTATTTCCCTACATCAGTACCACACTGTCTTAATTTCTGAAGCTTTGTAAGTCATGCTATCTGGTAGGTAATTCTACTCTACCTTGTTGTTCTTCAAAATTGCCCTGTCATTCTAGACCATTTGCTCTTCAATATACATTTTAGGATTGGGATTTTTCAAATCAGAATTATACCATGTTTATTTTATTTTTTTTTTTTAATTCATTTTTATTGTTAGACTTATTGGGGTGACATCTGTTAGCAAGGATTACATAGGTTTCAGGCATATAATTCTACAGTGCATTGTCAACTTGATGTATAATAAGTTCACCACCTAATGTGACTTCTCTTTCCATCACCTTATATTTAGCTTCCCCCCCTCCTCTCCCACCCCCTCCCCTTTC
>PVJL010000071.1:451014-679465 GCA_004026885.1 Lyroderma lyra | reverse complement strand
TACATATACACAATGGAATATTACTCAGCTGTAAGAAAAGATGAAATATTGCCATTTGCAACAAAATGGATGGACCTGGAGATCATCATGCTTAGTGAAATAAGCCAGACAGAAAAAACAAAGAACTGTATGACTTCACTCATATGCGGAATATAAAACTGAAAGCAACAAAGAGAAAAGAAATGAACAAACAAACAAACAACCCATAGACACAATGAATAGTTCAATGTTTATTTGGGAATGAGTGGGTTAGGGAGGGGAGAAAGGGGAGGGGGTGGGAGAGGAGGGAGGGGAAGCTAAATATAAGGTGATGGAAAGAGAACTCACACTGGGAGGTGAACTTATTATACAACAAGTTGACAACGCACTGTAGAATTGTATGCCTGAAACCTATGTAATCCTTGCTAACAGATGTCACCCCAATAAGTCTAACAATAAAAATGAATTTTTTAAAAATTCTAATTGTAGTAGTTATTATTTCTTGAATCCTCACTAAATGTCAGATAGTGTGTTAAGTAATTTGTAGGCATTATCATGTAGTCCTCTCAACAACCCTTGTAGTTAGATAATGTTAACTCATTTTTTACAGAGCAAAAATGATTCTAGACATTTTTTCGAAGGTCTTATTATCTGTACATGTAAGAGCTAGTATTTGAAGTCATTTCTGTCTAACTCAAAACCCTATTCCCCTAACTACAGCAGGTTCTCAAATAATATCATTTTATTCAGCATTGCTTGATTTTAACAGTGATGAGAAAAACGTGTTTGATTCCTGGCCAGGTCCACTGTCTGTGTGGAATTTGCACATTCACTTCATGTTTGTGTAGGTTTTTGTTAGGTGTTCCTGTTCCTCTCACATCCCAAAGATGTGTATGTGATGTGACTGGGCATGTCTACATTGTCCCAGTCTGACTGATTGTGGGTGGGAGTGAGTGGCCCTGTGATGGAAAGTTTGTCTTGCCCAGGTTGGGTTCCACCTTGCTCCCTGAGCCGTGGGATTGGTTCCCGTGACCCACAACCCTGAACTGGAATAAGGAGGTTGGAAAGTAATTATCTAATTTGTTTTTATTAATCTTTCTTAAATGTATCTATAGCTCATATTTATTTCAGTGTTTAGTATTAGAAGTCTTTGGAGTCTTTAGTTAGAAGTTTTGTGATGCTTTTGTGACCAGAAACATGGCATAGGGATTTATATCTTATTCATATCCATTTGTTTGCGTTAAACTTGGTTTCATTATACATTACTTCACTTAAGGTCACAGTTTCCAAAAATCTTTCAAGAATGTTAAGTGAGGACTTACTGTACTGCCTTATATATAACCTTCTTGTTGGAACCATACACTGAATCTTCCTGTAGAGTCTAGGAACACTATTTTAGGAGCATAAGTTAGGAAGAAATATATATAATTCTGTTGTTTAGGGAAGGATTATTTTAATAGCCATCCATCCTAAGCCAGAATTATTCTTGTCATTTTGAAAGTACGAGTTTTGTTATTTAATAAAAAGGGACTAACCCACTAAAAGATACTAAAAGTAAGACGAATAGAGGTGATAATACCTCTCTTCCAGATTAGCAGAACCATTCCAAGCTTAGGCAGGTGTTCATGTAATTCAAGTTTCAGATTATTGTCATGAGCTTTAAAACTACCTTGAATGAAGGTAGATTTAAAAACAAGAATTCTGGTAGATAGTTCTGCCTTGTTAAATTTTGTCAGTAGAAAAACACATTTCTACATTCAGCTCCCAAGTAAAACCTCTAGAGCAAAAGTTTCTTTCTCTAAATTTCTTTCTCATAGTGTGCCCCTTTACCAATTCTGCTATATAACCCATAAATCTAATTAAGAAAGTTTCAGCCAACACAAGAACTGTGCAAATGATTTTCTACCCAGTTTTGTTTCACAAATACAAACATTTTTTTCATTTGCTATATGTTCATATAATACTTTTTCTTTAAAAATGTTTTAAATTCTAGAAATGTTCACAAACTAATTATACCCAGCTTTCAATGAGCTCAACTAGGATTTCATCATCACAGGAAACACAATTGTATCTCTTGTTGCTCGTAATGGTAATGGTAGGCTTCTGCATCATTTCTTTAACAATCTTCCACTGATTCTTGTGGTCTTTCCTTGGTCTCCAAACACTTAAAAACAGCTGGCAATCTTGATGAAGAATTTACATTCTCACTTATTGGTCCTTGAGCTTCTTAACTTAAACTATTGCCATAATGATCTGGCCATCCTCTTGGGCTTTAATCTGATACCTCCACCCAGTCCATGGTCAGAGACTCATAGTATGGTCCTAAAATATTTCTTAAAAACTCCAATCTTAAAAGAAATACAATATTGTAAAAACACTTGCCTTTATCTAGCAACAGATACTTGTAAACAATATGGGAGTAGGAAATTTAGCACCAACAACCTACACAATAGTAGGCATGTGACTTTTTTTAATGAGTATTCTCTTGAATCCACACCTTAACAATTGTCTCCCTTAGTGACAATATATGGCATTATTTTGTTATAAGTAAAATTGCATTGAAGAATATGAGTAAACAGGGGTAAGGGAAATAGTAAAAGCAAAGAAGTAAAAAGGAGGTAATTTGAGAAGGCTGTGGAGAAAACTGGAAAAATAAAGAGAAAAAAATCCCTAATTTAGATAAACAGCACTGAAACCAAGAAGAAAGGAATGAAGAAAAGAAACCTATCATATGGTAAAAAAATTGTAGATTATTATAGCACTTTGTTGAGTTGAATTATAGCATTATAATACTAGGATATAATATGAATGGACCACAGTTGTATGAATCAGTAAAAAAGGCCAATATTATGTGAGTTTCAAAATATGGGATATGACTTGTGGGTTGTGGGTCATTTTTGGCTGGATGAGGGAGTCTAACCCTATCAGAGTTTGAAATAGCAAAGGTTATAAAGCATACATGTTCAAAAAGTAAAATAAAATATCATTGCTATTTTTGGAATTTACTGTTATATTATCCTTGCTTTAAAAAGTTACCCTCTTAATCTCCTTTTTCCCTATGTCCAGAAGCAAATCCACATAGTATTTGGTTGATTTTGCTAAAATGCTATTGGTAGTAAAGAAAGATTCTAACACTATGCTCTTCATAAAATATTGGGTTAACAAAAATATGGTTACATTTCCTACAAAATAGCAGATGTTTCTCTTGACACCTGATTTATGGATGCTTTTTATCTCAATTCCATGCATAAATCTTTAGTCACAGAGTCCTAGCAGTGCAAATAGAAGTTAAACAACTAAACTAGGCTCATCAAGTCAAAAGATTACTCCCTCTAGTATAGCTCTTAATTAAGTCATTATTATTTCTAGTTAATTGACAAACCTGTGATTATTGGTACTGCAGATCACGTGATTATTTTGATTAAAAATGGGATTTTTTACATTATAACTAGAATTTAATAAAAACTTCAATGTTGAGAGGCAGAAATTATTTATTTAATATTTGATGTGCCACAAATTTACAAACACAAATTATTCTTCTTAGGTGCTCATTTAGTAATATTGAGGTACCATTGATTTTCACACCCATCTTTCTATTTTAAGCACCTAACAGAATTTATTGCTCTAGCAAAACTCATTACTGAATCTCCTTTCAAAAGTAGAGATGCTAATAAGAAATGGTAATGTATCAAATTAATAAAAATTAGGAAAAGAGAGAGAGACCGTATAATCATAGACCACAGGCTGAATCTTACAAGAAAACTATAAATATTTAAGTGACTGGGGAAAGTACAACACAATTTAGGAAGGAGCACAGCTTACAGCAAACACTATGAAGGCAAGATTTCTGATTATTTTCTATAGCCTTAAACAATGTGATGACATATCAGTCTACCAAAGTGTTTCTAGTACAAGAACACAAAATTTTGCTTTTCCTCTTACAAGTCTCTGATGAGGAAGGCAAGGGCTTTTTTTTTTTTTTTTTTTTTTTGGACACAGCTTTTGTAGCCTCTAATAATAGTATTAAAATGTACTTAAATTATTTACCCTTAAAATTAGAATAGCAAATGGATTTTCTGGTACACAATTTATGGATCTGTTATTTGAAAATAAGTCAGAATTTGAAACTTACATAATCATGTTCAGATTCTTCTATCAGCCCCAGATGTAGTTTTCAATTTTCATTTCCTACATGCAAATACATGAAAAAGACTTCCTTCATCTTGGTCGTGACTGCCTAGTGTTTATTTCCTCTATAAATGGAGAGCCAAAGGTTGCCGAAGGTGACAGGGTAACCTCCCTAATAAACAACATTAATCACACACAAAATATTAGGTTAATGTTTCCCTGCCTAGTTTTTCTTTTTTTTCATAGAGTATGGGTAAGGTAGTAATGACATCTGTTACATATATCTATGGATAATATCAGATAGTCCCACTTTTTTCTTAAGACTGCTATACTCACCCACCCAACCCACTGCCCTCTTATGTCCTTGGCCCCATGCCTTTCTCATCTGTTTTTGTTTCAACATCTTCAATGCCCTCTTTACCACTGGGTCCTTCAGTCAGCCTACAAACATCTCACAGGTACACCTTCTTAAACAAAAACAAAAACAAAAACCCAAAAACTTTATTTTGCTTTTTTGTTGAATTTTTATTCAGTTTTTAGAAAAGGTAAACTTTGCTTTTAAAACAGATGCCATATTATATTAAAATAATCTAGAATGTGTGCTTTGCTCCTTCCAGACCACAATCTCCTTGAGAGCCATATCGAGGTTCTGCTGATTCTGGCCTCTACAGCAGCTAAAACAGTTCCTCATTACAAAGCAGTTGCCCAATAAGCAGTATATGAACTAAATTGCATCCATCACCAACTTATTACTTATCCTTTTAAAATATGGCTTCTGCTCTCACAAGTCTATTGAAGGTCAAGATATCAAATGGCCCTTTATTTCTCCATCCTCAACCTGTTGGCAACATTGAATAATGCAAAAACATGGACTTTGGAGTGGAGCAGGCTTTAGCACAAATTGCAGCTCAGCATCTCACCAGCTGAGTTCATTGTGGGTACAATACCAAACCTCTCTGAACATCACTTTCTTCTTTTGTAAAATAGTGTAAGAATATCTCTCTAATAGGATATCTAGGAAGATTAAATAATATTGAGCACATCCAGATTTTATATTCCAGTACTTAGAGTTGATACCCAATGCACATTATTTCTTTTTCCCCTTTCTCTTACCCTTTTGTTTTCCATTACCTACAATCCTGCAGTCTATGGGTCCTCTGTTTTCATTCTTATACTCTTTGTAACTTCTCAGACACCTCCACTACTCTTCTCCCACTAATGTGGATTCTAAGGACCTGTCTTAGGTTTCATTCTTTCATTCTTTACCTTCTCTCTCTTAATAACCTCCATCCAATCTTCGAATTATAACCTTTACCTTTGAATTGCCTTTTCCTCTGCTTAGTTGACTTCAAATCTCTCTCTAGCCTCCCCACCTTTTGACCCCCTTCCCCACAGTTGGCTAGCCATCAACAGATGCTCATAAATTCAAATATTATATTTCCCATATAAAATACACCCTGTCTCTACTCACCCAATTTGCTTGTCCTCTTGTGTTTCCCATTTTGGTAATGGACCACCACTTACAGAGTCAAACAAGTCAGAAATCTGGGTACGTTCCTTGACACCCCCATCCCCAACTCATATAGTGCAACTTCGATATTGTATCACCTTTGACCATACACTTTAAGTAGCTCCAATTGCCTACAATGAAGTCTTTTCTGGTTGGCTCCTCACTATTTGTGACTTATAGAGTCAGATGATCAAAAATCTCTCTTTTACCAATTCTGATCACCATCTTTGCTACTGCCTGGATGCCCTGATTCACAGTGCATTAGTTTGGCATTCAAAATTTTCCATAGCATGGTCTTTTCAACTTATCATTTCAACCTCATTTTCTACAACTCCCATAGATTCACCTTATACTTCAACCAAATAGAACAAATCTCAGTACTTCATTAATGACTCCAGATATGTCTGCTTTCATCCTATTACTCCACACCTTCTTAAATTTCCATTTCCTACCCTTTCGAATTCTAGATAAACCACTAGGCCCAATACCCTTGTCCTCTCTCTGTGTGAAGACTTCCTGGGTTTCTGCACCTAAGAGTTCTTTCCCTCCTCTAAGTCAAGGCAATTTAGTATTTCTTAGAGTACTTATTATTGTCTATCAGAAAAATGGTTATTCATGTATATTCTTTTATAGCCTGTTAAATTGAACGTTCCTTCTTCCCAGTGTTTTCCCATCCACTCCCTAATAGAACCCTCCTTGATAACTTGGCAAAGAACTTGAAGGAGTTTTATAAATTCCAGACAAACAAGTTATATTAAATAGACAATCTTAATATATACACAAAATTAACTCAAAATTTCCAGGAGATAGCTGAATATCTTCAGTGAAGAAAGTTGCTCTTATATAATCAACACTTTGAAAGGTATAATTCCAGAATTTCAGCTGTGTTCTGAGCGGTAAAGATTTCTGAAAACCTGACCACCGGAGAAGTGGAGTGCTACTGTCTAACCACAGGCTTCTTGCCAAAGATTTATAATTAGCAACAGAATCAACTGGCATCACTAAACGATATTTTGTTCCCTTAATCTCCTTTTCCTCTCTTTTGTTTTCCTCCTCCCTGCTTGTGACTGATAGAGTCAGATGATCAATAATCTCACTTTCACCAACTCTGATCATCATCTTTGCTACTGCCTGGATGCTATTATTCACTCTTATACATTAATCCTTTGGTTGAAATTCTTAAGCCACAATTCTTTATTAAAGGACCATCTTGGCATCCAGGTGCTGATAGCAGCTTGTCTGATGTATCAAAAAAATTAATCTGAATGAAGGCTCTCTCTCCCTCCAAAAATCTGAACTGAAGAGAGGAAGAGCAAGATACAAAGAGAGACAGATTTCATGCATTGACACAGTCACAGATATGGAAATAAAATTAAATCTCATTATTAATACATAAATTAGAGAACAGGAAAGTTTCACCTTGCAATTACAGTAGGATATCAACATGCCATTTCATGACAAAGTACTAAGAAACACTGTGGCATTTTATTGACTCTTACTTTCGTTATTATCACAATGAGAAATAGAGCACACACTGTACTGGTTAGCAAACCAAACCTTTGTATGATTGCTGTAACCTTTGGTGGAGCCCAGTGATTTTTGTTCCTTTTCAGAAAGACATTAAAGTGACAGTGTGGCAGGCCATTTTTTCCACCACACACACTAAAACTAGTGTGCGTGCAGCAGAACCCTGCCAAAGCACGTTGCATTCATACAAAGATCCATACAGATCTTAATCATAAAATAATCCATTCTGTACTCTGTTTTTATGACATTTATATGAATCTGGCCACAGCCTCATCAAGCAGTTCACAGAGGAAAATTGTTCTATTTATGTGGTTGAGACAGGGTGGACTTGATTTTCAAGCAAAGAAAGAAAGAAAGAAATACCCAATATTTTGTAGTCACAAATCTGGAACTCAAAAGAACTATTTTACACCATTTTGTAACTATATTTGCAACAGAGGCTCAGAAGAGATGATATTCTCTTTCTCTGTCCCTGTCAATGGTAAAGTCATATATCGCTATTTCTGAAACGCAGAGACTGAGTGAAGACACCTGGAAATAGTTTTCTCCTTCTTTTCTATTTAATTGCAAAAGGCAAAAAAATGGATGTGTGGGTAAAAGTAGAAAGAAAACTTTCCAATGTGCATCTGCTTTAATTTATTCTTGCCCCTGCATTCTAAGATCTAATACTTTTTCAACTAATTTCTCCAACTTTTCTTCCTTTTACCCTTTAGGTATCTCACGTTCAAACACTTAAAAAAAGGAGTGACCTAGAATTTGTACAGACTCATCTGCACATTCTTTCAGTTATCTGATAATGGCGAAAATTAATCTATGTATATGCTAGTGTAATTATTTTCTGAACTTTATTAAGATATATAAAAATAAAGACAACTTTTTCATTTCCTGTAACATCTCTTAGAAAGCTAATTTTCTGGGTAAACTATGTGAATAAGTAATCTGGGTTAAAAAAATTCTCCTTGGAAAGCTGATTTAAAAATATTTCAGACATTCACACCAACCTTCACTCATTTGTAATAGTTCTGACTTCACTAGCCGTGTTCCCCCTGTAATTTTAGTTTTATATCACATACGACTCTCTTAGATGCTGTACTTATTCCTCCAAGTCCAAAACAAGACCCTAACCTTCTAAATCCTACATTTATGAGAGAGATCTGAGTTCAAGTTTTCTGGCTTCTATAAAGACACAACCATAATTTATTTGAGTGTGGAATAATGACAGATACAGAATCAGATACAACAAGCAGACGCATGTGACCCCAAAAGCCACGTGGGTATTTTTTATGTAAATTTCACGAAAAATGAGCCTTTTCCTTTTCCCTTTCAAATAATGAAGAACATGCCTCCTTCTTTTCAGAACAAAGATGGAAAAAACAGGAAGTGTCCATAAATGTAAGATTGCTATAAGAAACCAAATTAATGTGAATAATCATTTAATGAATGTTCCTAACTAAATAAAGATAATGTTCAGGGTGTTCTCTTTTTTCCATTTTCTTTTTTCAGAAATCATTGGTATTTAGTAATCTACTATACACCGCTTTCTTTCTCTAGACACCCCTTCCCCCATCTAAATGATGGCATAAATAGACATATAAACTTCATCTGAATCATTAGTGTGTGAGATACTGTTACCCTGGGGCTGCTGTAACTCACATATATTCCCTTCTTTCTATTTCAAATCTTTAAAATATTTTCTTTTCAAATACTTATAAAAGTACGTATGGTTGAAATAAAAATAAAGCACATACAGATGATATTTTCAAACACAGCACTTTCATATCCTAGAAAGAAAATAGGCATGTTCTGTTTCTCTGGGTCCAATATATATGTTCAGAAAACGTAAGAGCTTAAAAGTAGCAAAGATCAAGACTAGATTGTAGAGCTGCTTTAAGATGTTTCAACTGTCACTTAAAAAAGAATTGGCATCTTTTACACAGTCCAACTACCTAACATTAAAGTTTATGAAAGAATGTGCATTCCCTTGGTTTTTCATGCAATCACAATGTGAAGGCGAGAAGTTGCCAATAAATTTCAACCTATTTAAAGTATGTTTGATAAAAAATCCCTTTATTAAAAAAAGGACTGAATAGTTTGTCCTGAGACTATTTATCAACATTAATGTCATCTTATGTTTTAGCCAGACCTAAACTAGTAGAAATAACCTTCAAGGTGAAGACTGCCATGAAATCCTGCATATCCAATACCCGAACGTCTCATTTGTAATGATAAGGGACCTAATAGAAGTGTGTATTACCCCTTCCTCTCTGAGTCTTTTCCAAACTTTTAGGATGCCAACGTCTTGTGAGAGTAAAGACAAATAGTAACAGCTTAGTTAGAAAGTTTAACATGAAGCAAGGAGGTTGAGCACAAACCTGTTTTACTTTGTTTTGCTTGTTTATCTTGCAAATCAATGAAAAAATTCTACAGGACTCCTTGAGAGAACAGTGAGAAAGCTCATTAATATTTTTTTCTAATCTGGCAGATATCCATCTCTCTAAAGTGCAATTTCTTGACAACGTTGGGCTTTAAGGAAGTGCCCCCTACTTTCCATATGAAGGATTATACATCAAATACAGCTTGACCACCACATAAATAGTTGTAATGAAGACAAAAGAGTGCAGAGTAGGTGCAACATCAAATAACAGCCCCAAGATGGCATTTACAAGCCAGGGCCATGCACTGAACACATCTGCAAAATGTAACAGGGAGCATTTTCCTGAAATAAGAGAGAAATTGCACAAGGAAGTCACATTATAATGTACATTTAAGTAATATAATCACAACTATATGTAACTTGGCCAAAAAGATAAATAAACAGGAAAGATCTATTTATGTATCAAGGCAATTCTGCCAGCTATTTCTGCAGAATGAATATGAAATAAGAGACATGAAACCACTCTTCTTTTAGCTGATCCCAGTTCTCACATGTCTATTGTATTTTAGAAGCTTCCAGCACTGAGGGTGACTTAGACAAACTTTATTTTCTGCAATATGAACCCTAAATACAAACCAACAACTTTATTTACATTCAAACAAACAAACAAAAAAAGATCTATTTCAGTACTGGAGGAAAACCTGGCTGGTGTGGACTGGCTAAGGACATAGAATTCCTTGGTCTCCAACATGGCAGCCGCCTAAGGAAGAATTCTTAAGGTAATTTTGTCCAATACTATTTTCTTCTTACATCCCAGTTTTAGAAATTCGTTCCTAGGTACATTAAGGTAAGAATACATTTTTTTCACAATCATTTAATATTGCCAATAGAAATGATTCTTGGTGCATATTAAAGAAAACCAATTAGCAAACAAAATGTATTGAGTACCTAAAGTATTCTAAGCCATGGGGTATATAAAAAATAATACTACATAATATCGGTCCTCAGTATTAAAAGACCCTACTGTATGAAAATTGCAGAGACCAAGGGTTCTTAGTACATCACAATCACAAAGTTTTTAATTGCGTGAATTAAATTTTAAAGGGATTGAAGAACAAATGTCAGGAGTGTGATATGAAATAATCTGTGAAAAATTTTGTAGGTGGTGTTTGAGATGACTATTAAAAGAGGAGGTATGGATTAGACAGAGTAAAAGAAGTTCAAATTTCTAAGGTTACTACCACATGGTTTAATGACCAATGAGATCAAAATAAATAATCCTAGTTTAGAACAATTTTCTAGCACCCAAAGAATCACTGGAAGGATGACAATTCATACAGAGCAAATCGATTACCCATTATATTTTGAGATTCAAATAGGAAATTTTGAAAAGGACATTAGAATATTCTCTGGTTTTCAGAAAAATCAGCAGTCTGACACATTCCATATACATATTGCCAATGGCCCTTGAATTTTTCACCAGTGAATTGGGGAGTAGTCCAGATTACACATAGGGGAAGGAATTTTTGTTGATAATTTAAAGACCACAATTCATTTTGGAAGTATTGAAGCAGGTCAAGGTCATGCATTTGCTTATACTATGAATATCATTTTAAAAGTCAAAGACCCTAACGGAATATCCAAAAGCAATTACATTGGAAAGAGGTTCAAAAGCGTATAAAACACATACACAAAACAACAGCAGAATGAGACTCTTTTTCTTTTGACAATTCCTTTTAACCAACAGAAATTATAATCAAGTCAGTGACCTACGTACAAGTAAGTATGGTTACGGCACAACTGGCAACCCTTTTTTTGATCTTTTTTCTCAAGCACAATTACAGTTGTACATATACAAAGCAATACACTCACACTAACATTGATACACATGTAGGTTCATCTAAGCTGTTAACTATGGACATGTGGGACCTGAAAGACAGCAAAGTTCACTAATGTACAGTCCCCCTCATAAAAACAGCAGAAAAAACTCTGTAAACATCAATGATAGAAACTCTGGTTGTCGTGAAGTAACAATACCTGGAAAGCAAGAGACCTTTAGTAATGGTGCAGCAAGTAGAAATGAAGGTATCTTGTTTTGATCAAAGCTACCATGATACCCAAGAGGCAAAGAGATGGGCCTACAAACAAAGGACTCTATAAACAGCAGCAAATCACAGAAAGTCTACAGAAGCCCATAGTCATGCAAGGATTGATTGCAGGAGCCTATATATCTCTTTCTGGGATTAATGCCCATAAAGATAGCAACACCATCATCAGTGTCATCTTCCCAACAAAGGACTGCAATAGAGACAGAACAATATTAATTATTGTCGAAATCACTTGTGCACTCAGCAATTTCAGGAGGAACAATCAGTTTAAGTGGCAGTGGCAACTTCTCGACATAAAACACACTTGCTGCAGTCTAAACTGGATTTAAAGAGAGGTGAGCGACTGCTTCAGCTGTTTAATCTAGTTAGATTTGAGCTAAAGTAGTTCACATTTTTAGCATGAACGAATCAAAGGCATAATTGTTTTTGTCATCGGCACAACAGTTTTACTCCTGAATGCATTGTTTTAGGCAGGAATTAATAAAAATTGCATGCGCTTCAGGTGCTGGGTAGATCACCCTTTTCCACACAGCCCAGCCGGGAGCTGTGAATGCTCCTTTTCTTATTATCAGTTAATAATTCTCTCTCATTGAGGCAAATTAGGAACTTGACTGTGTTAGAGAGTCCAGAACACTGCTAGAGGCAAAAGGGGGCTAAATGGCAGAAATTCCTCTCTGAGCGAGATGCATGAAGCACGACATTGTGTCCACCACAAAAGCTGCTCTGTATTTTTGATCCTTTCTAATTTAATTAGCCCAAGAGGTAGCGCATTAATTTGCCAAGAATTCTTCTGATGCGAAAGCTGCCCTTATTGCAGTGAAGGGAAAAAATAACCTGCATGCTACAGTGGCATGCTAGTAATGAAAGGGGGTTATTTTTGTGTTACAAATGGCATTGCAGGGTTACAAGAGACCTTTAAACCTTTTTATCTCTGGTTAGGTCATATGTAACACAGTGGAACACAAAGCGCTAATTAACCAATTCTGGTCCAGACATCTTTTAGAACACTTAAGAGAGTTACACAGTTAGAACCCAGGTCAAATGCGCCGCTTTTGTTTGCTTTGAAAAACGGAAAACATCTTCTGGTGTATGTATTAAATATAGAACAAAAAAAAAATCATCCATCAGCAGTTCAATTACTCTACGGACTCAGCACTCTAGATATTCGTTCTTGTCTTTGTTTTCTTTCTGTTTAATGATATTCTTTATGTGGGCAAGCTGGAGCCTTGAAGTCCCTTAGACGGTCTCTTTTGCTCTTTATGCTGTATTTGTTTGGTAAATTGTCTCCATGTTAATCTTCTTCATCAAATACTTGGAGTCAGTTTTGAGACACTTTGATCAGATCTACCACCACCGAGCTTCTTCATCGCCATGTGCTTCTGATATGCACCCATGCACTTGAATGGGTCATTTATTCATTAAGGGATGAGACACATGCATCCGATAAGTCCTCCCCAATACCATTAATTAAGCACATGCAATCATGTCTCCTGTTTGTAGAACTCTTTCTTTTCTAGAAATTACAGGATCCCACTTAGGGACTTTCAACACCCCTGTCGCTGCCCCTCACTGCTCTCTATCCCGGCTGCCTGAAAGTGGCTGGGTAAAAACATTCAGTCCTAGAAGCTACCTCAAGAAAACCAGAGGATTATTACATTGTACATTTAATTTTCCTGTCTCTTTAATGAAAACCAGTAGAAGACAATAGCTTTAAAGTGAGACATTGGTATTTCCCTCCCTTCCTGCTCCTGGCTGGAAATCAGTGGATTAAGGAACGGTGGTATTCAGAGTGTTTTCGGGTGTGCATTATGGATACCTAAGGGCATCACAAGTAGCCTGTTTATGGCAGAGTGTTAAGATTTAGTAGCCAAACTGAGAAGAGGAAATTAGCATTGTCAAGAGGTAAGGCAGGATGTACCCAGGCTCTCGGGAGTGGCCTGGGGTGAGAGGCCAGAGAGCAGAGCAGAGAGAGCATCTGGAGGGAAGAGAGATGAAAAAAAAATGAGAAAAGGAAAACACAGTAATTGACTGTTAATTGCAAGGGAAGAATCAGGATTGGAGGAAGAGTTAAATTAGAAGTATCTCTTAATCCAGTCACATTTTCTCATGGACAACACTACAAAATAATCTACTTTCTTAAAACAGAGCTTGTCCTCTCAAAATATTTTTTATGGTAACAAGCCTCCAGGTGTCCTTGTCGCAACTTTTTTTTCATATTTATAATGCACAATTTTAAAAACCTCCTTAAGTTAATTAAATTTTTTCTAAACTGTAAGTCTTTATTTATTTTTCTGTTGATTCTATTTAAAAATCAGCAGCTAAACAATAAAATGACAATTTTCTTACATGAGTTAAAAAAGTTCATATATGTTGTTATTAATATCATATATGAACAAGACAACTTGGCTGAAAATGTGCTTTTATAGATAGATGTTAAAATGGTCTGAATTTTTCCAGGTTGTCCAAAAGATTTGAAAGGGTAAAAAGATTTTTTTAACACACAGTAAATACTTCTGAAATAGTGAATTAAAATGAAAAACAGATGACATATTTATTCAGCTTTGGGCTTCTGTAACATCAAACAGCACATTTTCTTCAAATGGTTTCATCAGTGGACCGGTAACCTCTTAAATTGATTGACTCAAACATGTCACTTTTTTGATGATTGGAGGTTTGTAAAATAGTCCCTAGTTTTTTTTCATCTGTCAACGTATTATATATCTCTCACAATAGATTAAAAGATGGCATTTATTCCCATGCTTTCTCAACAGATAATTTTAAGTTTTCAACTAAAATGACGATATAATGTATAAATAAAAGAAATAGCTTGAAATTTGTAGTTAATTGATTTTATTGTGACTAAACATATTTGATAGAGCCAATCAATAAAATCTCAATCACTTCTGGGCCTTTCGGCTAAGATCAAATGTAAATAAAATCTCAGAAAAATCTGAGCAATGTACTTCCTACCAGGATGATATGCAAACTTATTAAAAGTAATAGATAAAAAGCAAATGATAGGTATATCCAAATTTCAGAGGAAAAAATAGCAAAATCATTATTTTTGAGCCAATATTAAATAAATGATTTTAAAAACTACTTTCAGTGACTTGATAAAATTTTTTTTAAAAAAAGTCTTCTCCCTGAATTTCAGATACCTTCATAATTTCAGAGAATATGCAAAGGAGAAACACCTTACCTATGTCTGCTTTCAAGATACAGCTAGTACCCTCAGGTTTCGATCCATTCTCCTAAAATACTATGAAGCCCACACTGGAATAGGTCTGAGAATGCATGCATTCCTTGATATTCTCCCTGGAAATCTGTTGATATTTAAACACTCTTGGTTAAGGCAAGTTGAAGAGGAACTAAAAGGATAAAATCCTCTCTGGAGAAAAAGGAAGAGTGAAAGACCAAAAGCAAGAAATGGATTTCTCCCCAAACGGAACAAAGATGAAAAAGGACATTTAGTCCTCTACACCTTGACTACTGAGCACGGGCCTGGGGTAAATGCCCTGAGGTGATGTAGCACATCAGTCAGGGTAACAGTTCAAGCAGATGACACACTCAAGCTTGGAGACAAAGAAGAGTTTAACAAAATGAGGGCAGAAAAGAGGGCAGAAAAACTGGGATCCACCAGGGCCAGCGACAGCAGAGAGCTGGTACACCCTGAAGCCTGACTAAGCAAGGGGAAATGGTTACCAGAGCCAAGAGAGAGGTGAGTGCCAAGGACATTCACTGAACGGGGGCTGTGGCTTTGCTAGAGGGCCAGAACCAGCCTACAGCCACTCAACAGGGAGGAACAAATAAATACCCTGACCCCACCTTTCACCCACCCTCTGCTCCCCATTGTTTTCAGGTTTTGACAGAAACCAGCTAGAAGTCAGAGGGCATCACGTACAATCGGACTCCCTGGGACAGAGTGGCTGGGAAGGGAAGTCATAAAATAACCAGCACAGGTGATTTTGAATATTTAATTGTAGAGAAGAAACATTTCTTAAAATGAATACAAAATGTCAATGATCTGATGGAAGGAAAACATGATGTCTTTTTCAAAAAAACATTTGACAGTTCCCTGGGATAAAATACATATGTATGTATCTGTACGTACCCATAGCACCCCCCCACACACACACAAACACAAAACACTGAGTTACTTTCAAAAGAAAAATCGAAGTCAAATTATAAAACTAAAAGTATATAAAATGATGACAATAAGACATTAGAACATATGAAATTATAGATAACTTTAAAACTCTGCAACCAGACTCAGTTTGTCTGTTATTAAGAAATATAATCTATCCAGTTAAGGTATTATAAATTATGAGAAACAACAAGAGAATGAGAAGAAAAAGAAAAAGGCAGACAAAAAAAGACAAATGACCAAGGGATAATTAATTGAAGTATGATTCTTTTCATTTTTTTCTTCTGTACAATGCAGAACCAGAATGTTAATGGTTAGAAGCAGGAATCCAAGGATCCCCCAAAATTTCACTGCTCTTTAGGTCACTGTAGAGATAAAGCCTTTTCCTTCCACAAACCAGTAGTTCCCACCCTACTTTCTCAGCAATCTTAGGAAGAACACATCTAGAAAAACAGAAGTACTATTCCCCAGTCAGAAGTAGGGGATTGAGTGGGGGAAAAGCTATTCCACAACCAGTGAAGCTTTTTCAGATCTAGATTTCTGTTCTCCATCCATGACCCCCCCCCCTTCCTTTCCTCCTATGTGCAGGGATGAGGCTTTGGAGACATGAGGAATCCCAGGTCATGGCCATCTAGAGACAATCTACATGTTTGCAAGCCCAAGGGCTAGTCTATGCCGAACAGTCTCTTTTCTCACCTTCCTGTCCCTGCCTCCTGCCTTGGCACAACTGCAAACAAAACTATTTCCTCTCTGTCCTGCCACATTTGATACCACCATAAGTGCATCTTTATTCCTTTCCTCCTTCCCTAGCTGTGACATTCATTCATTTCAGTGGCATTTACTGAGCACCAATATGCTAGCCACTGAGCAAGCCTAAGCATACAAAATAATAAACCAAGATCGGCACACTGTACAGTGAAAATAATACATTGTTACACTGTCTTTCTCCACACCCCTGTTCTCAACACAGCATATACTATACGCATCAATACATATTGATAGTACATGCATATATACACATAATTTGATCCTGAAATGCCTCCATTCCCTTGAGGAAAGATCTTCCCCCACTTACCATATTCTCTCCTGGCATCATTCTAATGTCTCCTGGCCTTTCATAAAAAACTCAGGTTTTCAAGAATTGAACATATTCCTGAAAGTCAAAGCCCACTCTGAATGGTAGACATAAGCTCATTCCCAGATGAGGGTTAGGAATTAGTTCTAGAAGAGATGGAAGTAAATGTTTGCAGAGGATATTATAAGGATGTGGAGGAAGCTAAATACAAAGATTCCCTTCAAAAATATCTCCTTTTCATTTTTTACCCTCAGAAACCCACCCTTGAAGAACAAACAGCCATTAAATTTAATCTTTGGAACTAAATTTTATAAGGACAAATAATATGGAAGAAAACCCTTCCTTTGTGTAGTCACCTTTTCTCAGAAGCACCTGTCTTAGGACAGAACATATTTCTCCAGAGCTATTAAAATCACCTAGGGAGCTTTAAACACTATCGGGTCCAGGCCCAAACCAGGTGGGCCAACGCATCAGGATTGTTTAAAACTCCCCAGCTGATACTAATGTGCAACCATGGTTGTAAGTAATAAATTTATATTTAGACATATCATTATTAGTTACATGCTTATCATTCTTCGTAAAAGGGAACTATTCTAAGTAATTTTTTGTTTTTGATAATGTCATCAACAAGAAATTATTATAATAATATAATATACCTTTAAAATCCATTTAAAATAAAGGTAGATATTAAATTTTTAAATAGAGTCCATTGTTGAATGAAATAATTGAAGTATAGAAGTTTTTTTTTAATGCTTAATAATAAAATGAGCCTCTTAGAAAAATAGCAAGGTTTTGGTAAGCAGATGGAGTTTGGGGCAGAGTAATGGTGCAAAATTATTATTCAAGCTTACTTATTCCAACCCACATCCTCATTTTTCTCATGGCATATCTGATGTCTATTGCACAAAATTTAAATAGTTTAGTGACTTGCAATACAAGTTAGTTTGGGTAGTGCTATCTTTTAAGAACTCAAAATTCTCTTTCATCTAAATAGTCGGTAATTTCAAAATATGTCTCTTTTAAAATCCATTTTAGTAAGGAGTTCAGCGCAGAGTTCCTGAGTGCATTTGCCCAAGTGAAGAAGCCACCTCTAGGCTGGGCTCATACTATGCATACAATGGCTGCCAGAACTAAGGTAGGATTTAGTCTTAGGAGGTATGATTACAAGGTATGGAAACTCAGATTAGCTCTGGCATGTAAACTACCAAAAATGTTCTTGTTAACTGGGCAACATGTTTTCTAAAGGTGCAGAATCCACTTTGTTTCTATCACTTGTCAGAGTTAAGCATAAATAATGTACAAACAAACAAACTGTGCCAGTATAATATGTAATATTTGTTTATAAGACACTTCCAGAATCTGACAGTGGCCCTCTGTTAACAATATTTAGGCCATAACTATATTGGCCAAATCTTGCAAAAAAAAAAAATCTTAAGCTTTGGGTAATGTTAAATAGCTTAACATCTACCCCTGTGTCTGGTTTCTAATCTCAAATAAAATCAGGCCAGACTTACCAATTGTAATGATCATTATGTCATCATAAAAACTAAGCAAGAAGTATAAGAAACTAGGAACCTGTTATACAGCAGGCTAATATTCTTCTAATCCTGAGCGCCCTAGATTTTGAGATTTTTTTTTAAACTTGTAAAAAGCCTGCCAAATATTAGAAAGTACTCAGTTACCATTATTTTTTTAATATTGTCAAGGAAGAATATTAAATAAAAGAAATAAAACTTTATCCACTATCATAATTGCATAATTATATCAGATAAACTACAAAAAAGTAGGAAATACAGAATTGCTCCATAGAGAATAATTCTGTCAAAAGAATACACTGAATTTAACTGCAATCCAATGAAAATGTCACTACAAATCAGCCTGAGACCATTGGCGGACTATTCGAGAATCACTGTAATCCGAGGGTGTTCATTTAGTCTCTGTCTAATGTCCAGAAAAACGACTTGCAATCTCATTAATACCTGCACAGAGCTTCCTGTTCAACCAGACTAAAAACCAACCAGTGTATCCATGACAAATGTGTAAGTTATATTTCTCCATCCAGGCCGTAGTTCACAGTTCGACCAGAGCTCCAAGTGTCATTGGCAACACTGGATGAGATACTTTCCCAAAGATTCCCAACTCAGGGGTAATTTTATTATTTTGTTTTGGTTTGTATTATCTTAAACAAAAGTTCAGGCAGCAATCCTTAACTAGCACCTAATCCTTGTAATTCAGAATAAGAATCCATGGCCATATAAATTATGGTTTTTTCATATTTTATGCAAGTTAAATGGAAGAAATTATATTGTTTTTTTTTTCATATTTTATGCAAGTTAAATGAAAGAAATCATATTGGGTGTGATTTATATATTTATATATAATTGTGATTTGATATAGTTAGCCAAAGCAGGGACTACTCCCTTACCTTATAAGAGCATCTATTACGATATTTAGAACAATCCGAATAAAAGTGGTCTTGTTTATGTTCTACGCTTCATAATAGTGTAAGCCTCTAATCTGTCAGGCCTAAGAAATTTACTTTTAAATGATAAATATACACTACCAAAACTGAACAGCGTGTCTGTAAAACTACCTATGATCTTGTTTTCTGCCAGCAAAATGACAGATTGTTAAATCTAAGGTGAAGCCTTCATTCCAAAAGTCTGAAAAACAGTTATCTGATTCAATATAAAACATTGAAAACATCCTACAAACAAGCATACTCCAGATCTAAATTATGTATTTTAAGTGAATTGTAAATGTCTAACTTTTCACTTATTTCAGTTTTTTTCTTAACAGTACTTAATCTCCAGTAAAAAACAAAAATAGCTTTATTGGTTCTGTTATTAAATATTTCTTTCTTAATCGATCTGTTTTTGCTTTTTTCAATAATGATCTTAAAACCGCAGACGCAATTGAAGAAATGACAGTGCAAATACCCAGGTGAATTTCCCCAGTTTTCCAATGCTCTACATCCAGAGTGCTTTCAGGTTTGTTTGTTTTTGTTTTTGTTTTTTTACTTCTGTGAAGTTATTGACAAAGAATAGAAAGTCCTCAAAATGCCTCATGCTGAGAGGAAATCTTGAAGATTATTTTTTCTTCCCTCAATGTTAAAGACAACTCGCAATGATGAGAAGACAAATGAATAAAAAGGAAGCTCCTCTATACGGAGACAACAACAAGGCAAGCAAAGAATGTTTGCAGAATGATGTTTGCATTTAACGTGGGCTAGCTAGCTGAAACACAAAAAAATTAAAAATTAAAAAAATTTAAATTAGGCAACTTAAAATTTTTTTATCTGAAATCCAAATCAAATGCTTTGTAGTAAGTTACTTTATCTGGAAAAAGAGTAACTAGATCTACTAATTTGTAGCAAATCCAAAGATGCTCTCTTCTGTTCAGGCTAAGCAGGAAGAAATAAAGCAAATGAGCATCAGTATGCCCCACTCAAATGAAACCTAAGAAGTGGCACCTTAATAACCATCCTTACTCTCTCCCCACCACCACCACCAATTCATCTTCTCATTTCTGTTATTTCTAGGGTTTCTTCCTTTCTTCTGTAGTTGGCTGAAACACAACGCTAACTGGCTAGCCTACAAGTGATTATTTAATGCTGACTCACAAAGTATTCTTAAGTGTAATAGTGATTTCAAGATTTGAAATCCAGATTTAATTTTGTGAAATTTAATACCATCACATAATGTCCCAGAGAAGACCTGTATAGCCACCTTAAAGAAGAAATGGCTTCAAGTTCTGTAAGATCTGAATATATTTGATTGACTGTTTTAACAGATTAAAAAAAATGTGTTCATTCAAATATGAGTTGGTGAGTCATCAAAACATTAAAATATAAAATTTATGGAAACACATGTTGGTAGGGCCATTCAGCTTTGACAAGAGAGAGCAAATACTTAGCCAAAACGTTTAAAACTCCCATGCCTGTGGTGGAGCTGGATATATCAACATAAATCCATTTGCTATTCAATTCATCTGATTCTTCTTCTAGGCTCACCGAGCACACTTATGTTACTGGATTAGATGCCCAGATAGGACCGCCCAAAGTGAGTGAGTGTGCTTATAAGTCTGGTCTGTGAATTATATTTTTTACCCTAAATTAATCAGATGGCATTCTGACTCCACATAAGTCTTCCTGAACAATGGATCCTTCCTTTGGTGTGCAATTGAAATCAGCCTCCTGAAGATGGAAGGCTGAGGAACAGCCTGGACTGTGTTCAGGTGCTCAAGGACTCACCCATGGTGAAGACATCCTGGGAAAAGGCATTGTCAGCCATAAGCATAGTTTTTCTCATTTTGAAACTTTTATTGACATAAGGTAGTAACACAACTTTACAAAGACAGAAAAATTTCACTAAAATACAATGCTCAACTCTCTCCTCCTGCCAAAGCACCTGGACAGATGTGTTTTTGCTTTCTTGGATCAGAATTACAGTTTAATATACAGGCTTAGTATGGTGCCTAGATGAGAGGTATCCCTTAAGAAATTGTCACTTTCTATGAAGAGGATCGCAGGCTTTTAACAAAAGATACCTCATTTCACAGCCTCAGTATTTATCTAAGAAAATGAACCTTTTGGAGTATATCAAACTTGCATGAGTGTTCATCAACAGACAACTTGATAAAAACGTTGTATACATATATGGAATATTATTCAGTCATAAAAAATGAAATCTTACTATTTTCAACAACATGAGCGAACCTAGAAGATATTAAGCCAAATGAAAGAAGTTAGAAAGGGAAAGACAAATCCCATATGATTTCACTAATACGTGGCATCTAAAGAACAAAATAAACAAACAAGTAAAAGAGAAACAAACTCATAGGTAAGAGAACAATGATTTCCAGATGGGAAGGGGTGAAAAAGGTAAAGGGATTAAGAAGAACAAATTGAGAGTTAAGTTACGAAATAGTCACAGGGATGTACAGTATAACATAGAGTACATAGTCAATAATATTTTAATAACTACGTCTGATGCAGGGGGGGTACTAGACTAATTGGGGGATGACTTCATAAATTGTATAAATGTCTAACCACTATGCTGTACCTCTGAAACTAATACAAAATAATATGTAATGTCAACCGTAATTGAAAAATAAAATATAAATTAATATATAAACTTGCATGTGTCCTGGCAGTTTTTATCTTAATCTGGAACAGTGGCTCCTGAGTATCTTCTAAAAATGTCAACAGTTAAGTGGGAACGCCTATCCTAAGTTTGTGGGCTCAGGTAAGAAAAATGTTATATTCAGAATGCCACTGAATAAGAACCACTCACAGAGGAAAGAGCTTTAACTGAGGAGGAGAACTATCCAGAAACATGTCCTTCTTTATACCCAAAATCAGAAAGGACTGTGACACTTCTCTTCCTGAAGCATTTGTGGGTGTTGACAGGTTAACAGGAGTTTTGCAGAAGGTACTGACAGATGGAGGTAATGTTACCTCTAACATCTGCAGTAATGTATAATTTTTACACTTAGGAACAAGAACATAATGTCCATCACAACAGGCATATAACAGAAATTCCTGTATTTGAAACACTCATCTTGGCACAACTGAAGCCACAAGCCTGAGAACTCTCTAGCAGTGTCTACCGCAGCGCTGATTCAGGCTGTGTCGGAGTCCAAGCTGATGGAGTCCAAGATGACATTAGCTCTGATACATAATGGAGCAAGTCTTGGGAATAGACGAGGCACAGCACCAAGTTAACAAGAGAGGGGACCTGATCCTGCTCTGTTCACTTTGAATTTCACCAGTATTCTAAACAGGAAGAATTAGCTTTTCCTGTACTTATTATTTTACTATAGCTGTAAGTGTGCATAAGTTAATTAGCTATACCTGCATACATACGTATATACATAGGCTAACCTCTTAGTTAATTGGGGATAAACATTTAATTGATAGTTTGAGATGAGCTTTCAAACAAACAAATAAACAAATAAATTTAAGATGCTCACCAGTGCTACCCTATAAAAGAACGGAGTAGCATGAAAGAGAACCATGGAGATAAAACAGAACTTACTTTAGATTGAATGGTCAGAAAAGACCAGGGAAGTGATAGTTAAAGTGAGCTCTGTGAGAACTCAGAGAAACAGCAGGACAAAAGAGATTTCAGAGGCAAGAGACGAGTAAGAAGGCCCTGAAGCAGGGGAAAGCTCAGCCCATTAAGGAGCTGAATACAGGCCATTGGGTACAACCAGAGTTGTTAAAGCATTGTCAATGGTGGAGAGAGGGACCAAAATGCAGTGGGAAGATTTGGTTAGACATCACAGCACAAAGAGCTTTATGGGTTATGGCAAGGAGTTTGAATTTTTTTCCTCTGCATGGCTGGAAACCGCTAAAGAAATTTAAGTAGGAAACAAACATGATTTAATCACTGTGGCTATTGTGTGGGAAACTGATTTATAATGAAACAATAAACAGAAGGACCAATCAGGAATTAATCACAGTGGAGATACCACGCCCCCTCCCCCCCCCCACACACACACATACACGTACACCAAGGTGATAATGGATTAGCATCAAGTACTAGCAATGGTGGTGGAGAGATGTATATAGACGGGTTCCGGAGCTCTTTGGAAGATGGAATTGAAGGGACTGCCTTCCTCATAA
The DNA here is from genome assembly GCA_004026885.1 of Lyroderma lyra. NCBI lineage: Eukaryota > Metazoa > Chordata > Mammalia > Chiroptera > Megadermatidae > Lyroderma > Lyroderma lyra. The sequence continues at coordinate 655,992 of PVJL010000071.1, read as the reverse complement.
GATGTGGGAGAGGAATGGTGGCAGGAAAGACTCTCAGGTGTTGGACTTAAGCCATGGATGGGTAAAGGAAAACCATCCATGTCTTCAATTAGATTGACCCAAATACACCAGTACCCTAGGAAGACCAATCAAAAGCGTTACCTTCAGAAAGAAACTCAAATAGGGATTACACATTTCTCTTAAGGTGTGCATGCTCTGAAATATGCAACAAATTTGCAAAGCAGATTAGAGTAGTACTGGTATTGCCCAGTTCTTTGAGACTCTTTCCCATCCTTGTTGTTACGTTTGAATAATATGAGGGCTGTCCAGGAAAAATCCAGCCATACATGCCTCTATTTTTCATAACACATGGCTGGATACTTTCTGGATAGCCCTCGTATGAATCTGTGATTTTTAGAGTTAAACAAGTAACTTCTTTCTTTCTTCTTTGGTTTAAAGTGAATTGAAAAATAAGACAATACAAAAACAGAAACAGAAAACAATAAGAGATCAATAAGGCTGATTAGAGAACTAGGTTTCAGGTCTGTGGTCAAAAAGCTGGCTACAGCTCCCCACAGTCCACATGCCCTCTCCCATTCTAACCTTAGGAAAGCTCAGGGGGGGAAATGCAGGTTTAAAAGCCGACAAGCCTAGCCAGGATCACTGCCTTGTACTAGCCCACGGGAAAGAGGAAAGGCCGGGGAGAAAAGCCCTCTGCTTATGGATGGTCTTTTAATTTGGCTCCCTTCAATTAGGAATTAAACACCAATGGAAACCATATGCTGGTCACCCTCAGAGTAAGTCACATCTCTACAGGAGGAGTTGTGAACATGGGTATGCTATCTTAGCAGGACGGCACTGAACGAGGATATTCACAATGACCCCAAGTCCCTTCTCAGCCACAATACTCACTTGCTGTGTGTTCTGGAGAGGGAGCTAATCCCTGCTAGAAATCAAGCATTATAATGAAAAAGAAAAGCTTTGGAAGTCCTTAAAGGCATGAGTTTTAGTCTTCTTGAAGAGTTTGCCAGTCACTTGTCACTTTTTTACCTTGAAAAATGTGAGGTCCTAAAGCATCTTGATACCCTTCCCTAATTACTTAAACTTTCAAGCATTATTTCTTCACCTACAAAATAACAGGAATTATGTGAAGAGCTTCAGTCTCTTTCTAAATACGAATACTTTCTTCAATACCATCCAAGTTAGAAGGCAAATGTGTAAAACCCACTAGAGCTGGATTACCTGTTGGGAAGTCTGAAGTTCTTAGGCTCCATAAAGAGCATCTTAGGACTCCAATGACCACAGTCTCTTCTTTTCCAAGGTTCTATGGCACTTCTTTGTAACAAAGTGTCCATGTGTTCCAAGAACCAGATAGTGGTTCTTCTTTTTGACAGTGTAGTGAAAAGAACACATTTATTGTTCATTGATGTCAGATGAAAAAAAACAAAAACAAAAACAAAAACAAAACAGGTGAGGGGACATGGAGCTCTCTCAAAAGACAAAAACATGAGAAACACCAAAGATATATTTGATTAATAGTAAAAACTCTAACAGAATCAAATTTTATTTCCTATCATTCATCAGTTTTATAAGATGGTTTTTGTACAAGTATGTGCCATTTTTTTTGTGATACTATTTACTTGGTTGTTTGACTTCCATGGTTTGTGAAGTCTGTTCTAATCTAAAGTCTTAGAAGCACTTAGAAAAGAAAACAGAAATTTTCAGAGAGATGTAAATAGCATGTACTTCAGAATACTGAGGCCCCTGGCTTCAGGAATTCTCATTTTCTTCAAATGTTGGTTTAGTTCTGCATTGAATTAGGCTATAATATCCCATTATATGATAAAGCATCATTTAACAGGAAGTTATACTCTTTTATGTTATGTTTGCATTTCATTTCCATGCTACTTTTTAGAAAATAAGTGGTAAGTAGAAGCAGAACAGGTATTTGTAATTACTTGTGAGTCATTTGCTCCCATATAATTTAATAGCCAGAGATCTTTAATATTTATAGCACATGTTGAAAGGATTTAACATATGTAGTGATCTTCACCAAGTAACTCCATACTCTTCTTGAATACAAAGATGCAAATTTTGTCACCATTTATGCAACCTGCTAAAAATCTTGCTATTAATTCATGTGAATGAGTTTTTCCTCTAAATTTTTAATTAAAACACAAATTCTTTGCACACTTCAATCTGCAATATTTCACACATGCATTTTTTTAAACTGACTGATCAGTTGGATAATAGACAATTTCTTTGTAAGATGCTTCCTCATACTTAAATATTCTCAAGAAAGAGTTATTTTATGTAACAGCCCACTCAAAAGCTAAGTAACAATAACACTGCAAGTTCCTCAGTGTTCTCTTCACATTCCTTTGTATTTTTAAATGTGCTATAATAAGAAAGATGGAGTAGAAATTCATTAAGGTACATAGGTAATAACAGTGTAAACAACTAGAATTTGAGAGAAAACCACGTCATAAGTAGAGTCAATGTTAATAAAGAGTCAGTAGCATCGAAAATTGGATTCTCACAATCAGAAGCATGCATAGCTTAGGATTTCTGCAAGTTGTTATTTAATGTAGAATTTTTTGACTATCAATTTAAACAATTGCAAGTAATTCTTTCTCAATACCTAAAAGTCTAAGTAAGTTATTCTAAAACTTTCTAGCATAATAAAATTCAAAGGTTGTCATTTATTTTGAAATGTTACATTCTCCAGTAAGTTCTAAAAATTTATCTAAAGTATTTTTAATTGGCTTTTTCCTGCAGAACAATAACTAAATAGTAGGAGTAAAATGATACACTATTACTGTGTTCTCCAGAATTTAACACAAACACGCCAGCATGCGCACATGCATGTACCTTCACACCCTTCGTTCCTTTGAAACTTTCTTTACAGGCAAATTTTCAGATGTTCCATTTTTGTTATTATAATTATTATAATGCTACATATTCTTTTCTAGATCCATTTTTTCAAAACAGAAGTGTGCATTTTCCTTAAGGGATGAAATAGAAATGTTCGATTAACACTCAGAAATCATTCCTGAGCAATCTGTTAGACTTTTTTTCCCTTTACAATGTTTTCCTTTCTGTGGTATCAAGAACTATGAGTCGTAATTTCTGGCAGCTAAAATCAAAGAAGGTGATAGGCTCTATTAGCATCCTAAATGTGTATATGTCCTAATGCTCTCTTGAAATAAGTCTTCTCAGAGGTGTTTCATATTTTCTCAGCCAAGTAAAATGACATTAACTAAGACCCTGGCATGAAGATTCACTTATTTTAGTTTGCTTAACAGTGTCACCATAGCACAAAAATATTGCTACTCAGTGGCAGATTAAGTTATTCTGTTACATTCTGACCTATTGTTTGTTAAAATCACATGATAAACAATTGAATCCCTTATGATTGCTAATTACTTTGTTCATCACATATAAAGAAAAAAACTTAAAGCCATATTAGAATTAGTTATTTTTAGTAGAAGAGAGTACTCCTTTCTGTTTTAAGTCTGGTTAAAATTATTTCAGCCCAAACTAACTAGGAATAGTAAAGAACAATCAACAATTTAAATCAAGACAGCATAATATGTCTACATCAATAGCTGATAAATATGTGGAACAAGTAAAAAGTACTACTAACATGTTTCTTATATTCAGCATTCTACAAGAAAATTTTACTTCATTTGCCTTTTTCCTCTCAAAGTTTACTGCAAGATTCCAGGGAGAATTTCCTAAGAGGGAACAATATCTGGAAGCTATTCACCTAACTCACAGTAAAGGAGGAGTAAAATGTAGCAAAGGTCAGATTTAAGTCAAAAGAGGATGTCTTGTTATTCTTATGTTACACCTTTGAGGCAGAGGCATAATACCTTTTCAGAAAACAAAAGGCAACAAAATGAATACTTTTCTCTGCTAGAAGGCAGTAAGAGGAGAAGGTCATGTAATTGCATCACTTGTTTGTATTGTTGCACCCATTTTTTTAAGAAAAAAAATGGATCCAGGGAACACTGACTACCAATTTATTTCATGTAACTTGTGTGCTTATATCTTCTAACAATATAGTATTGTTACTTTAAGCAAGATAAAATTAAAATATTTGATAGATTCAGTGGAAACAATCTGAAATTGTTTGAAAGTAGCAAAAAATACGAAGAATTCTGGAAATAATTCTAACTGTGACATGAGGAAAACGGAAAATTAGAAAGATAAAAAGACTTCACAGAGTCTCTAAACTTAAAGTCTAGAGAATAGACTCCAATTAACAGTGTGAGAAATGGGAACAAAATATGAAGTGATAACAAAAGACTATTATTTTATACCCCGATCATGCCTTGAAACCATTTTATTTATTCCATCAAACCGTTATTATCCAAAGGTGTATCTTGAAATATGATTTCTATTGTGAGATGATAAATTATTGCCAAAAAACATTTTCTATAATCAAAAAGTTGGGATATATTGGATTAAGAAATGTTAATGGGTTCTTTATAAGACTTTTCAGACTTCAACATGCTAATGAATTTTATGACCCTGCAAAAGAAACACACACTATGTTTCTCAAACTTATTTTATGAAAGAAATTGGATATAGCTATAGAGATACAGATATATAGAAACTTATGGAATGATAGCCAATGGGACCCAGATTGGGACTTCCCATGAATTTTTCTTTACCATCATATAAAATTAAGACATCATACTAATGAGGAGAAAGAACCGTTTTTCTTTCAATTTATTCATTTAAATTTTACCTCATCATTTTCTGCATGCACATTTTTGACATATTATATTTATTCTTTTATTGTAGCTCTCATTCAGTTCATAAATAAAAGCATAAAAAGTGCTAAACATACATTATGTTAGACTTTAGTTATGTCAAAAGCACCAAGCAGAGTGCCTTGGGAATACATGTCTACCTTTTTTCCCAGGAACTTCAGAACATAGAAACCAAAGGCACTTGACTCAAATAGTACAGAAAGCATATGAATTAATTGCCTGTTATTATTTTAAGTAATATGTATGTTTAATCTATTCTAAAACAACATCAACTGTAAGGCATGTTGTGAGTTAAGAGATGTCAATAAGTAGGAAAAGATATATTTAAATGTCAGTAAAATATATATATAACAAAGTAAGCCATATGGACAAAAACCACCCTAGAGTGTGCACAAAAGGACTGCATACTAGCAGAAAAACAATCTGCAAGGCAGAATTCCAATGAGTCTAAACACAGAAACTGATGGTAGAATAAAGAAAAGGGAGGAGAGCATAGTAGGCCAGAAGGGAGGGGGCACTGATGAATGAATGACTCCCCTGAAAAGGGTACACAGAACTTCCGGCAGTCGGGATTGTCATCACCCAGACAAAAAAGAGAAATAAAGAGAAACAGTTCCTTTAAAAAAAGAATGTGTGATCTCTTCATAGAGAATGAGGGAAACTCTTCTGGGTATGTTAGAACACTAATTAATAGCCTAAGAAGACTTTGATTGTTTTATTGTTAAATTTATTGGGGTGACATTAGTTAATACAAATTACATATATTCCAGGTGTAAAATTCTGCAGTACATCATCTGCATCACCATATAGTTGACTCCCCCGCCCTCTTCTTCCACCCTCTCCCCACTTACCCTCAGGTATAACCACTGAATTATTGATTGTGTCCATGAATTTATTTGTTTGTTTGTTTTTTCTTTGTTGCTTTCAGTTTTATATTCCATATATGAGTAAAGTCATGATTCTTGGATTCCTTTGTCTGGCTTATTTCTCTCAGCATGATGGTCTCCAGGTCCATCCATTTTGCCACAAATGGCAATATTTCATCTTTTCTTACAGCTGAGTATTATTCCATTGTGTATATGTACCACAGCTTCTTTATATATTCATCTATGAAAGGGCATTTTGGCTGTTTTATGGCTTGGCCACCATGAACAGTGCTGTGATGAACATTGGGGTACATAAGTCTTTGCTGACTAATGTTTTCAAATTTGGGGGGTAGATCCCCAGAAGAGGGATTGCTGGGTCAAATGGTAGCTCCATTCCCAATTTTCTGAGGAACCCCCACACTGCCTTCCACAGTGGTTGTACCAGTTTGCATCCCACCAGCAGTGTGCGAGAGTTCCTTTTTCCCCACATCCTCTCCAGCACTTGTTATTCCTTGTCTTGTTGATAACAACCATTCTGACAGGTGTGAGGTGGGATCTCATTGTGGTTTTGATTTGCATTTCCCTGATAGCTAATGAGGATGAGCATTTTTTCCTATGTCTGCTGGCCATTTGTATTTCTCCGTGGGAGAAGTGTCTGTTTAGTTCTCTGCCCACTTTTTAATTGGGTTGTTTGTTTTTTTGTTGGTGGGTTGTACATGTTCTTCATTTAACTGCTAAAAAACCAAAATAATATTTAAAAAGGAACAAGTAAATAGAGTTTTTCAAAAATATTTTTTAAACTTTGTCAAATAAAAAAGTTCATAGAAATTTTAGCATAAAAGTTAGGGGAATTTAAAATAAAATAATTTATTCATATTTAATCTAAGAAAATATTTAGATATGAAGGATCAATACAGAAATTTTTTTCTTTGTTATTAGTGTTTAGCAGTTTGATTATGCTACTTCTGGGTTTGAATTACTTTGAATTCACCCTGATTGCAATTTACTGAACTTTTGAATCTTAAAATTTCTAAATATGTTCTTCAACATATTTAGAAAATGTCCAGCTATTAGCTTTTCAAATGTTTCTTTTTCCTGTACTACTTTCTCCTGACTTTATGAGACTCCTATAATATGAATATTAGACCTGTTGGTATTGTTCCAATGCTTTGGAATATTTAATCCCTTTTTATCTCTATTTCTTAGATTGCATAATTTTTATTTATCCTCAAGTTCACTATTTGTTTCATCTCTAATCAGTTATTGATCCCTTACAAAAGGGGTGGGGGGGGTCATATTTGCTTATATAGTTTTGTTCTGTTTTGTTTTGTTTCATTTGCTTGCTTATATGTTAGGAAACTGATTTTTAGTTCTAAATTTTCATTTGGTACTTTATATAATATCCTTTAGCTTTTTGCTTAGACTTCTGTTATTATACATTTGCTTCAAGAGTGTTCACCCTTACTTCTTTGAGTACTTTTATAATAGCTGCTTTAAAATCTTTGTCAGATAATTCCAACATCTTAATTATTTCTGCATTGGTGTCTGTTCTCTTCTCATGTGAACTGGGTTGTCCTAGGTTTGTCTTTTCTAATTAATTATTAATTATATTATGGACACTTTGCATATTACCTTATGAAACTCTCTGTCTCCTTGAATCTCATAGAAAATGTTGATATTTTGTTTTAATAGGCTATCACCCAGTTGGATTCAGGCCCCACGTTTTGACCAACCTTCAGTGGTTTGTGGTTTCAACATACATTCTAGTTTTCAATTCCTTTGCAGTGCTATTCACGTCTGTCTTGTGTGTTTGCCACCCAGTGGCAATTCTAAGGCCTGGGCATTTGTCCATCTCCTAGTTCCATCCTCAAAGTATGTGGTATATTGTTCATAATTAGATCCATGCATGTACAGCTCAAGTGAGTCCAGGACTTCATAAACAATTTAATGGAATTGTTTGCCCAATTCCTATATATGTATGATCTCTCTAATACTTTCTATTACCCTGGGACTCCTTTTCCGGTTCCTCAGAAATCTGAGGCTTTAGATATCCATTCTGACACAAACTTTCCATTATTATACCTGCATGCAGGGTCAAGCAGCAGTAGGACATAGAAAGAAATGAAATATTGAATATTTTCATCACTGAATGTCTGAAGCACCTGTAGGTGCCTTTAATATTAGAGATTTTGTTGCTATAGATTATATACATGCCCTTGTACTGGTCTATAGTGAAATTAATTGGTCACTCGCTTTTCTGCCAACTCTCATAACCAAACAAGATCTTCCACCTATTTTTCTCTATAACTTTGCATCGGACCACTGTATGAGTTTCCTTTTGCTGCTGTAATAAATTACTGTAAACTTAGTAGTTCCAGGTCTGTGAATTTAGTTAGGTCTAGGAATTGAATATGAAGCCGTGAATTCTAACCTTGGTGACCCGAATCAAATTTCTGCCCAACAGCCTTTTTCCACCTATGAAAAGTAACACCTCAGTAAGTTGGATGTCCATTTCATCCCTAGGAATTCCATGACAGATGAATCATTGTCACAAGTCCCTGCAGATCAAACCCTGACTACCACTCTACCCTTGGAGCTTATTAAGAGATTGCACTCATCTTGTCTATGCTATTAAGCACTGACGTGTGGCCTCTACCATTCTAGGATCCCATTATCCCATTGACATCTGGGAGTCCAGTGCCAATGCAGCCTCTTCCACTATCTTCTTTAGCGTGCAGAGGACAGCCACGAGAGAGACTAGTGTTCTTCCTTACCAATACATATCTGAATGCTCAAGTGAAGAGAATTTCTTTGCGGAGGCATGGTAAGTGGGTGACTGAGTGATTTGCATGTAATAGACTCATCATATCATTAACATCTTCCTGAGCTTTTGGACTCCTTTCATTACAACATTCCAGGAAAGCTCCAGCATTTCTTCCTCACTGGCTTTGGACCACCATTGAATCTATTTTTCGGTCACCATTTTACACCATTACCAGGTGGTTGAGTCAGCACATTAAATTCAAAAACCCAGGTAAAGACAATTTATAGATAAATTTGACCCAATCTAATCTCATATTTTACCTCCTTGGCTTAATAACTACCCTTAGAAGCTAATGTTATATATGTTACACAGACTCCTACTCATACAACTTGGCAACATCTTAAAACTTGTTCATATACAGACTATTTCCTCTGCAACCAGGCATTGTATTTCTTTGTCTGGGTTCTCCTATGTTCTTCATTTTACTTTTGAAAGATGATGTGGCCTTAAGCAAGTTACTTCATGTATATGAGCCTTGTCAATAAAAGGATAATACTTACTTGCTGTTAGTGCATGAAACAAATAAATCTATTAGCACCGAGCCTAGGACACAAGAAGTGCAGAGATACTGTAGTTTCCCGCACTCCTTTAAGTGTCAACCTTGGACTATATCTCCAGATACAAGAAAAAAAAAATCAATAGAGAATTCAACCACTTTAAGTTACCAAGATGTGTTCTAACTTGGGCTAAGGACATCTCAAAGATTAAAAAAAAATTCTATTTCAGTTTATTTTAGTCTATCTCACACACAGCAGGAACTTCAAAGTAGTATTCATGGGATTAAACCCTAATCCAAAATTTGAATCTGTGTAACTGTTTTTAGAGTTTATTCTCCTTCATGCATCTATGTCTGAAGAAGAAAATCCACAGAAGAAAAGCCACAGGATTTCCAGATTACCAGTAAAAGATAAATGTATCATAAATTGGTATTTTAATTACTCGTGAGTGGGAGAAATGTTGAGCCTTGAGTATACTTAACAAGTATTGTTTTTTTATAAAAGCCTTCATTCCCATTGACATTGGCAATCAGACTATGAATCTTAGCTCCAATGCAGTAATTATGTCAAACTCAGGTTGGGACAGTAAAAGTGTTCAGTAGAGAGTAGTTGCCCTTGTTCAGAAGGAATGAGCACAGAAAGGATAATTTACTTATAAAATTCATCCTACTTGGGGAATGAAAAAGTTTTTGTAGAGTCATAATAATAAAACTGCTGTTAGAAACCTAATTACCACCTTGCACAGAAGAAGTAAATAGAAGAATAAAGAGGACAATAGAAAATTCATTTATTCACTAACATATTTTAGTTCCCTTTTGCCTAGGAACAAAGTATAAACATACTCTCTCCCCACATGTTTTAATTTATACTAATACTTTCACCAATTAAGTTTTGGGGAACGCCCTTTTAAAAGTCAATACATTTAGGGCTAGTTTGTCATCTACTTATTATGTCAATGTTAATTGCTTTAAGAACCTACAGCTTGGGGAAATGGCCACATGTAAGTATTGCCAGGGCTAAGATAATTATTTTGGAGAATAACTTTCTTAATAGCAAAAAGATGCAATGTATAAACACATAGTCTAGAGCCATCTATTAGAAATTCATTCATTCCAAATACGTTCCCAATGTGTAAAATTGAGATACAAAATAACCATTCCATGATGTGCTTCAAAAATGTACCAGATGCATTTCTCCATTCTTTCAGGAACCTGTGGATCACCCTTCCCACAGGAGCTATCCCCATGCAGGAAGATAATTTCCTCCTACTTTTCCCACAAACTCTGTTGAAACTTGCAGGACATTATGGGAAATCTGCCACTATATGTGGGACACTTTGGGCTCTCACTGGAATTTTATAGGCATGCACTGCCATAGTTGGAAGTAGGGATCAAGATATTTGTTCATATGGTGAGATCTAACATAATGCTACATAAGGGGATCAGGAACCTGCCTCTCACATCCAAAGTTATTAGAACTGACAATGTAGCCCATTTATTTAGTCAAGCTGCAAAAGAGAAAGGCATAGCTATTAGCTACAGATATATCTCTGCTGATTTAGCAGTGCTAGTAATTGCAATATTATGTCTCTGCGATGCTGGAGAGGTGCTGGAGAATCCAACCAAAAATGAATTTTCCTCTTAAGAGAAGCTTAAACTCTGCCATTCTGTTTGCTCTGGGCACCAAGGCAGTTTTGAGCTGCTACAAATTCTTGCTGCTGTTGTATTTTATATCCCTGATAGGCCTGGTAGACCTAGAAGCAAGAAAAGAATTACTTTTAAACAAAAACCTGAATTATTTATGTAGCCTAGGTTTCCATTTAATCAAGAAAGAAACCTATTTTTAAGTCAATTTTCTCGTGAAAAACAGGTATTCCATTGAAGTGAAAAATATTTTATGAAACTGAAAATATAAAAATCTCAACTTTAAAATACCCCAAATTTGAAAAAAAAGTAATTTATAGAAGTTTTAAGAAGTATTCACTATTCACTTCAGGTGATTTATACTTGTTTTTTCTCAAAATACACTATATATTTTATACAAGTTTATTTATACATTTTATACAATGTTTTTGAAAATTTATTCTAAAAACTACATTAAAGTGTAAGAAAAGCCCACTGAGTCTAAAAGTAAGTGCCCAATATAAATAGTTGATTTGACCAATTCTACGTGATCAGTCTGTGACTTCTGTGTTAATACGGTGAGTTACCAGAGCATAGAGGTTATGTCCCTATTTAAAAAGTGCCAGATTCACAAATGGAATAGTTAATTATACTGAAATATAATTGATCTAATCATGAACTGGGATTGACTATTTATAAGAAGAAATAAAAAATTCAATCTGCACATGATGAGTTCTGTGGCAATCCTAGAGACATATCTATTGTCAGAGATAATTAAAATTTAAAAAAAAAATTTTTTTAAACCCTTTCAGATTATCAGAGTGTCCTCCACTATGGAAATCTCCTTAAAGAAAAAAAAAAAAAGAAAAAAAAACCTGATCAAATTTCACCTCCGAGAGTTTTTTAAATCTCAATCGTAAAGAAATAAAACCATAAACACCTCGAAAGCAGCCTCCAATTTCTCTAAACCATTATATATAATAGTTATTTCTCTTTTGACACCCACCCCTCAGCCGTCCACCTAGCTCACCCTGTCTTTTGAAGCTCCCTCTCCACAACACAAACACAAACACACACACACACTAAGTGGGAGCAGCTTCCACTGAAGTTATCAATGATATAAATTTAATTAACATTAGAAAAATAACAAACATTAATAAACAAAACTATTAAATTTAATTGACGTATTTTTAGTCACCTTACATGACCTCTAAAAATACGTAAGCTACACTTTACAAGGCTTTTATTGAAACATGCACCTCCCTTGGCTTCCATTCTGGTTTCCCTTCTACTCTGACCACTCCTCTCTTCAGGCCTATTCTGTTCTCACTGTAGACGAGGGTTAGTGTTGTCACCCTCTCATTCACTACATACTCTCTCCCTACACAATCTCTTTGAAACTCATGCAATTTTGATGGTGCTAAATCACACACTTAATGCTTCAGTCTACACTTCCCATTTCAAGTAATCAACTGCCTTGACATTTTCTCTCAGTTCTCTAATATAATCACATACTTAAGTTGCTCAGAACCGATCTCGTATAAATTCTCTATTCTAAATTTGGTTACTTACCAATGGTATCAACAATGATGGCACCAACAATGATCCAGTTGTGCAAGTCAGAAATTTGGGAGCCATCTTTAACAGCTCTCTTCACCAGTTCTTTCCCATATAGCCAATCTACTAGAAACTCTTACAAAATTTTCTCCTAACTTTTTATTGAATTCATTCATTTCTGTCTACCCTAATTCAGGCTACCATTATATCTTATCTGAACTATGAAAACAGTCTCATAACTGGGCTTTCCACTTCTATTTTTGTACTGCTCAGACTAAAACCCCCCTAAAGCCAGAATAACTAAAGTGAATTAATAAATATGATTAAGTCATGCAATGCATAAATCACCTCCGTAGTTTCCAATTGTTCTTAGATAAAGACCAAGATTGTTAGTGGCTTCTCCTTTGCACACCTTATTAGCATTTCTTCTATAATTTCCTTCCCATACTATCTGCTTCTGACATACCTACTTTTTTTCCAGTTGCCTTAACATAGCTTTGTTCCCTCTTGGCTCACCTGAGGTTTTCTCTGCTAAACAGTCTTTCTCTACTGCCTCAGTAAATTCTTTCTGCAGATCTCAGCTTCAATATCACTTCCTTGGAGAAACCTTCCATAACTTCCCTCACTAGGCCAAATTCTCCTTAATATACTCTCCTAAGAAGATATTTATACCTCTACTTTGTGGCACTTATTGCAATTATAACATGAATATCATCTGCATGATTATCAGATGTATGTAAATATGCATTAAATTACATGAGGGCAGTGAAGGGTCTAGTATTTCTTGATCTAGTATATTGTAGGTGCTAATACAGTATTTATAGAATGAATAGATGAATGAATTATGTATTCAGAAAACTCATAAGAAATGAAGATAGATACTCCTTAGAAATATTGCTCAGTCAAAGACCTACTTAAATAACCATAGAACCTGACATTCTCAAACAGTGAGGCTAATTTTATTGATAATAATTAAAGTAAAAATGTGACAATGATAATGCTGCTGCTGATGGTGATGTTAGCTAATATCAATAAACTTTTTTGGGCACAGGGACAAAGTGCCACTGTAATTCTCATTATGACCCTTAACATAAATGTTCCCTTTTCATGAGAACACTGAAATTCAGAGAGATGGTGATTTGTCCAATTACTATCATTTAAATTTGATGACTCTTTCGATTATGTTTCTTATTATTTTTATCTGTGAGGTAGAATAGTATTTCTACATCCTTTTTAAATCCAATAATACTAAACTTTATATATTTATGCCCTACAGGGAAATTGCTGACCTTTAAAATGAGTTTATTCACAAACATTTCCAATAATTTAAGTTCACTGTTGTTCATCATCTGTAAGTGGAACTCTTGTTATTCAGTATTGGAAAAATATTTATTTAGAATGTAATGTGTCCAGAAAGCTAAGTAGTGAATTGACTTGAATTTCTTTCTTCTTACTACAGTGTTCTTTCTAAAAATCTGGGTAACTTTTTGCTTAAGTTAAACAAAATAGTTTAACTCTTTGCAGCATTAGAATAGAAACTACTTCTGGTGTCAAAAGTGGAACTATACAAACTTTATAATAGATGCTCTAGGAAAAAAAGTGAATTCATTGTGACTCTATTTTCATGTCTCTAATAAATATTTTCTTATTTGTTATTCAAAAATAAGCTGTATGTAACTATGCCAATATAAAGAAAATGTAACTTCAAAACATACTATGATCATCTGGTATGCACCAAAGAAATAAACAAACAATAACAACAAATAATTATTCCTTTCTTGTATACTCACCTTCATAGACCACATCACTTTCAATGACATAGTTACTATATAGTCAAGTTGAATAAGTACTAATAAACTGAAGCTATAACTTTAATATAAAATATACTCTAATAATTGCTAAACTCTCTAAATGTCAGAAACAGTTTCTCCAACTTGGACCAACAGTCCATGATAATATTGAGTAATTGTTCCAGCATAGGTAAAATTTCCCCCAATCTTCCCAGCATTTGTTGTATATAAATTATCTTATATGAACCTTCTGTTATCTAAATTTTCAGAATATATAATTTGCAATATAAACTATTCGTATAAACCTGTGAAAATGACAACTGATTATGTTTTAAGAAACGTGTTACTCTGCCTCACAAGAAGTCACGCAGTACTGAGACCTAGTGACGGTTTTACAACTATTTTCCTGCATATTTTTACATTGCATGCATTTCCACTTCCACCCATGAATCCAGCACTTAACAAGACATAAAATTAATAATTCAGCTGAACATATTTAACCAGGTAATGCAATCACATGCTTGCTACTTAGATAAGCTTTATCTTATTTTCTAGACAAAGATTTTAAGTCATCTGATACTATGACCAAGGCAACTAGAAATATAATGCACCAAAAAGTAGAATAGGAATACACCTCAAAATGCTTTTCTTCTGTGTTGCATTAACAGGAAAGGAGGAGTTTGAGGTGGGGGTTGCCAAGCTGACACTCCATCCGCACCTGTTCTATTGTATCTTGTTATTGCAGCACATGTGGTTCCTACCATACTGATCTGAGATCCTTCCAGTATGCAAGAATAAGCAGAAAGAGTGAGGAATTAAATGTTAGCCTTCACTTAGTTTCCCAGCTTTGGACATTTTTCTCTAAGAGTTAGTGCTAAGAGTATTATTTACAAGTTGTCAATTTCCTTTTATAAAAGTTCTTTTTTGTAATGAAGGAAATTCCTCATAGAAGTGTAAAGAAGATGGCATGATAGACTACTGTAAATGTTCTAAAGATGTGTAAATATTATTTTTGTACTTTTTAAAATGCAGATTATGCAAATACTTATCGAGGGTTTTAAAACACATTATTGATCTGACTGACTATACTTATTTTATTTGTGGCTATTTGAATCTGCATTTAAAATACAAATTGGATATTTTAAGTATTACTATTTACCTCATAGATTATAATTCCACCAGGGCTATTTTAGTCTGTGTGTAAATATATAGAACATATTTGAAAATTAGTAGTCCAAGGCACAACAAAAATCTTTATGTACAGCTCTTCTGAGAAGAGACAGAAATCAAACTGCAATTTAAAAATCAGATCTACCATCCACCATCATAGTTAGCATCAAAAGACATTCTCTAATTTTCCATAATATTGGGTCAATAGGCAGCTCTTTCATCTGTGGCAAAAATTGTTTGGGACTGTTTCTTCCCTGGAAAAGTTTTAAACAGCAGGTTCCTCAACATGTCACTAATCAGCTGTGAGCTGTCTTCTGGATAGTTTAGAGCTTAAAGAACAGTTTTGACCAAGTTTGACATTTTACAACTTTGAAATGCAGAAACCACTACTACTACTTGAATTTTCAAGTCTTTCATTACATTAGCATACATGTCAAAAGAAAAATGAATTTTCAATCATTTATAGAAGATAAAAGAGATAAGATGATTTTATTCGCCTAGAATAACCTAAGTGGGTAACTAAAACTTATCTAGCATTTACATGAACCATTTAACTTTTTCTCCTTTAAAATAATAAAATAAAGTAATGTATCTTAAAATTCACATGTTTCATAGTAAAAACCTCTCCTTTTTGCATTTCACACAATAAACTATATAAAATTTATGGCAAAACAGTTCAAATATAAAAATATTTTCAAGTCCTAAATCTAGAGTAACAACTTAAAATAATTTATTTATCAATTATTTATATATTTCTGGTGTATTCTATATACTATGTTTGCCTAACTGTGCATAGAGATTTCCAAAGAACTTAAACAGAGGAAAAAGTAATCAATAATACTTTTAGCCTATTAGGAGCAATGTTTACTCATTATAAGTGACAATGTATTTTTTGAGTGGAAGAGAAAAATAATCAGAAGTAGATTACTTGGAGCTATTCCTAATCTGAAAATTTTTCTAGTTGTATATTTTGTGCATTTTCACACAGAAGTAAGGTAGAGGAATGAAGAAGAAATTCAAAGCTGATTCAAAAGTGTCCATTTTTATTATAACTTAAACTTTTGGTTACAAAAAGATCCTCTGAATGAAAATTAACTTCCTAAATAACAGGGGAAACCCATTAGAAAAGCATATCCTGGTTTGGTTTTGAAAGGGAACAATATTGTATCAGTCTTTACAAATAATAGTTGACTCAATAAATATATGGAAAGCAAATACATATGGATGAAATTTCCTTGACATCACTTAAAAATAATTAAGTGAGAGAATATTTGGGATAGAAAGTATTTGGGATTTTAGTGAATACAAGCTGTTTATAAAATAACTGGAGATGTTTAATGAGCTTAAAATGTGGGTATGTTGGCACATCCTCCCTTTGGATTAATAAAAGTATTACTAGAACCTGCTGGGCATACAGTGCCAAAATTACCTTCCTTCAAGAAAGAACCTTGTAGCCAGCCATAGACAATATTCAGAATGTCCTTACCTATGGGAAATTCTGGGAATACAAAACATGGCAGGAAAAGGATCATAGCAAAAACATCATAATGATACAACATTCCTTGTGAGCTGACTTGCCCTTAGAAATAATCAGTATAAAAGAAATTATTTGAACTTTGGATTTTTAATCAAAGTAAAATTTTTACTCTAGTGGTCCAAATTATCTTCCATGCATACATTCTACTAGAATAACCTCTCAACATTGGGAAATAATTTAAGGAATTTAAAAATAGTGATACAAAAAGACCATGGATTTTTACCTATTTCTGTGTCAATCATAATCTACAAAACGCTAGTTACTGTGGGCACTGATTTCTTCAGTGTAAGGTCCAAGGATTTTACCAAACAAAACCTGATTTTTAAAATAGCTTCCTAATACCAATGACTGAGAATACAATCCATTGTTTAGAATACACTTGGATATCAAATTTTCCATTTCCCAAAGAACACGTTGTGGGTCAGAAGATATATTTACAATAGCAATTGCTTTGTGACAACCCTTAGAAATAATTTGGCATTTTACTTAACACAATTAAAATCTTTTGAAACAACTAACTGTCCACTCCCAAGACAAATGTCAAATATGTTTGGAGTTCATAAAGGAAAGGTCCAGTGTAACTGGAAGAAGTGAACTGGAAGAGATAAAACTTGAAATAGACCTTGAGAGATGAAGGGATTGAATTGGAAGAGGCAAAAAGATGCAAAAGAAAGTGAAACACAATGCAAAGAGCGAAGAACAAAAATCAAAGCATGATACTGAGTGTGCTGAGGATGGAGAGATTTAACTTGACCAGGGTGAGGAGTGCTTTTCAGGAAACAGACATATAATGGTGAATTACATATAAGAAGACTGTATACAACCATAGAATAAGGAAATGTCAAATAGTTGTAATTTCCAATCATAACCAGAAATATCTTCAATGATTCTCTTGCTGACCCTAACAAATATATTCCAGTGGAAAGAACTGAACCATGGGGTCCCATATGATTAATACTTTTAATCTTTACTTCAAAACTAGAAGATATTTTGTCACCACTCTTTTTTTAAACCAATGGCTGCAAAGCAAGTGAGAATTTGGCAGGATGAACCAAACAGTTGTAATTTCAGGAACATGTGAACACTGACAAATGAAGAAAACTAAATTTCTAATATCGATTAGGTTTTGCTTCCAAAATTCCAGGTAATCTTGCTGAGTATTATATGTATGTTTATATATATATATATATATATATATATATATATATATATATATATATATATAAAGATAAAAATAATAGACGTTGCTGCATTTTTTGTTGTAGCTGAACTCTATTTCCATTTAAGTGGGTTCTGGGCCATATAAAAAACTAAACTAGAAAAGTCAAGTTTGAGCTTATCTGTGCTGGTGGAGAATTGTCTCCCATTTTGTGAATGGAACAATCCTTCAAATGTCAGAGTGCAGACATTTACATCTACCTGAAACGCACATTGCTACACCTCTAGATCTGTTAGTATTCCCGAAACCAATGCCATTATCCTTCAAAAATGTAAATATTCCCTACATGCCGTAGCACTCAAGCCTGAATTTTACAGGCACCACATGCTTCCACTGCATAACTCTGCTATCTTCAGGCCTGGATTTTAGAATTATAAATAGTTCATTGCTATAAAAATATTCCTTCATCCACCCTTACCAGTACAAGTAAATTTCTCATTTTAAATAATCTGAAGTCTAATGTCAGCTTCGAATA
This sequence comes from Lyroderma lyra, assembly GCA_004026885.1. Taxonomy (NCBI): domain Eukaryota; kingdom Metazoa; phylum Chordata; class Mammalia; order Chiroptera; family Megadermatidae; genus Lyroderma; species Lyroderma lyra. The sequence goes on along the minus strand of PVJL010000071.1, from coordinate 637,675 downwards.
CCTTCTCTTAGAAAGAGAGTACCAGCACTCCTCACTGAACAACTGAGTTTCATTCCTACAACTAGGTTGTTATTCGAATTGGTCAATGAGCCCAGGGCTTAAAGGTCTTGTGGTATGTCGTGGTGCCACAGGGTACGTATTTTCAAATAGATATCATGCAACACCACACTTATAGACAAAATATGTAGTCTTGCATGATTGCGAACACTTTAGTAGTAAATACTAACCGATTGCAGAACAAGGCAAAGACTGAGAAAGAGGATTCCTGAGACTCACTAAGACTGAGAAAGGGAATTCCTCCTGCTGGAGAGCCGGTAGTAAGTCCCAGAGGTGGTTAAACAGGTAGGTCGCTAGGTGAGGCATGGCCGTACTAGGTCAAATTAATTGATAGTGTTGTTGATGTATTCTATCTCCTTATTGATTTTTTATTTGCTTTTTTATCAACTACTGAAGTCAGAGTGCTGATGTCTTTAAATAAATTGAAGATTGGTCTATTTCTCCTTTCAGCCTATCATTTTTGCCTTCATATATTTATTTGGAAGTTCTATTATTGGGTGAACGTATATTCAGAATTGTGATGCCTTCGTGATGAATTGAACCTTTTATCAGTATGTAATGCCTATCTTTGTCCCTGATACTATTCCTTGCTTTGAAATACATTTTTTCTGATTTGAATATAGCTATTAAAGCTTTTATTTTATTAGGATTTATATGGTATATTTTTTCTCTCTTTTAACTTTTAAACTATGTCTTTATATTTAAAGTGAGTCTCTTAAAAATAGCATATAATTGGGTCTTGATATTTTATCAAGCTGTCTTTGAATGTGTTTAGATAATATACTTTTAATATAATTACTATTTGGTTTAAATCTATCATTTAGATGTATTCTGCTTGTCAAAATTGTTCTTTTTTTCCTCTCTCCCTGTTGTCTTTGGATTAGCAAATAATTTTCATTATTTTATTTTGTCTCTATTATTGAATCATTAGTCATACCTTTTTTTTTAGGGGAGGCCATAGAATTTACAATACACATGTTTAATTTATCACAAAATGTGTTAAAGTAGTGTTATATGGTTTCACATTAGTGTAAAAATCTTACACCAATATACTATCAATTTTTTTCTCATCCTTTGCATTATATTTCTCAAACATCTATTTTAAGATATTTTATACATCCCACAATATATTTTTATTACATTTGCTTTAGGCAGTCTATTATCTTCTAAAAATAATTAAATATTTTAAATTTTTTAATTTAACTTAGTTTTCAGTATTGCTTCTGCTCTTTCTCTAGTGTGGAGATAAAGGTTGACATTGAGAATTATAATCCTAGAGAATTTCCTCTTTATTTCTTGTAATGTTAGCATGTTGACAATAAATTTTCTGATGTTTTCCTTGGCTGAAAATAGTTTTATTTCACTTTCATTTTTGAAATATTTCTTCTCTGGAATAGAATATTAGGTTGACAGGGATTTTTATTTTTCCTTTAAAGATGTTGATACATTGCTTTTTGGCTGCATAGTTTCTGACAAATATTCTGTTGTAATTCTTATCTTTCTTCTTCTATATGTAATTTTTTTTGTTTCCTCTAGTGTCTTTAAAGATTTTCTCTTTGATTCTGATTTTCAATACTTTTACTATAACATGTCTACGTCTGATTTAGTTTTGTTGTACTTTGAGGTTTATTCTTCTTGTCATTCTTTGAGCTCCTTGATTTGTGGTTTGATCTCTTACTTCTTGGAGAGAGAAGGAATTCCCAGCAATTAACCTTTTCAAATATATCTTCTGCCCATTCTCTGCTGTCCCTCTGGAATTATTTTTTAAATAATACTTTTATTTCTCAATTATACTCAACATACAATATTGTGTTACATTCAGGTTTACAACATAGTGATTAGACATTTATATAACTTATGAAGTGATCATCCCAACAAATTTAATACCCATTTGACACCATACATAGTAATTACAATATTATTGATTATATTACTTACACTATATTTTACAACTACCAATTTGTACTTCTTAATCCCTTCCTGGTCCTAACCTACCTCCCAAACTCTGACAACCATCAAATGTTCCCTGTATCTAAGAATTTGTTTCTGTTTCATTTGTTTATTTTGTTTCTCACATTACACATTTAAGTTAACTCATATGGCGTTTGCCTTTCTCTGTCTGACTTAACACCCTCTAGGTCCATCCATGTTGTTAGAGATGGCAAGATTTCATATTTTTGTGTGGCAGAGTAATATCTCATTGTATAAATGTACCATCTCTTCTTTATTCATCCATCCATTGGTGGACATCCAGGTTACCTCCATATCTTGGCTATTGGGAATAATGCTGCAATGAACAGATGGATGCACATGTCCCTTCAAAATACTGTTTGGGGTTTCCTCAGATAAATATCCAGAAATGGGTTTACTGGAACCTTCTTTGCCTCTTGCTATACTCTTTGTTTTAAAGTCTATCTTGTCTAGTATAAGTTTTGTTACCCCAGTAGTTTCACTCATTTCCATTTTTATGAAATATTATTTCCATCCCTTCACTTTCAGTCTGTGTTTGTCATTTGATTTGAAGTGAGTCAGTCTTCCATAGATAGCATATGTAAGGGTCTTATTTTCTTATTCATTCAGCCACTGTATCTTTTGATTAGAGCATTTAATCCATTTATATTTAAAGTAAGTACTGTAGTTATTGCCATTTTATTATTCATATTTTTAATCTATTTTTCTTCTTCTTAAACAAGTCCCTTTAACACACTGGTTTGATGTTGATAAACTCCTTTTGTATTTTCTTGTCTGGAAAATTCCTTATATATCTTTTGATTCTGAATAATAGATTTGCTGGGTAGTATAATCTTGATTGTAGGTCCTTGCTTTTCATCACTTCCATTATTTCATGTGAATTTCTTCTGGCCTGTGAAGTTTCTGTTGAGAAATCAGTTGACAGTCTTATGGGAGCTCATTTGTAGGTAAGTAAAAGCTTTTCTTTTCTGCATTTCAGATTCTTGGTCTTTAACCTTTGGCATTTTAATTATGATGTGTCTTGGTGTGGGCCTCTCATTTCATTCTGTTGGAGACTCTGCACTTCCTGGGCTGGAATGCATATTTACTCAGCCAAGATATGGAAGTTTTCCATCTGCCCTCTTCTACCCACAACAGTTAAGCTCTGCCTTGTTTCTGCAGTTGTACTTGAATGAGAATTTTCCCCTCTTCCCCAGAAGTAGCAGATCTCTACTGGTTGTAGTATAGAATTCTGGGCTCAAGATGGATTCCTGCTGCTCCCTTAGCAGTAGGGATTGTTTGCTTCTATCTGCTTGTTAACAGCAGTGTATTTTTGCTTGATTCTTAAATGATTGTTTCTTATCCATCCTCCAGAAACAGACAAGTTTTATTTCTATTTCTCCCCCAGAAACAATACTTGTACCTAAAAAAGAGAATTTGTTGCCCCTTCCTGACCAGAGTTTTTCTTTATAGAAGAGAAAGGTGTAACAAAGCAGATTTGTATCTGTTCCCACCCAACAGCCAATCAACATTTTCACATCTAAACAAACAAACCATTGAGGGCTACTCTCTCCAGTCTTCATTCCTTTTTCCAATTTTTCTCATGAGGACCCAGCAGAGGTCAATGCGAAAAAAAAAAATGCTTCTGAGTGAGTATAAACTTTGTGTGTGGGCCCCCATTTATTCCCAGATGAGATCTTTCAAATGTGATTTTTTATTTTTTGATGTGTCAGTTTAGCTGGAATACAGTCTTCAATCATTTAACCAAACACTAATTTAGCTGTTGATGTAAAGGAACATTGAAGCTATAAGTAAAATTGATAATCAGCTAACTTAAGGGAAAGTGTCCTGGATAATCTGGGTGGGCTGATTCAATCCATTAGAAGGCTTTAAAAGCAAAGGAGAGACTCTATTGTCACTGTGGCAAGATTTCCTTCTTTTTATGACTGAATAACATTCCATTATATACTTTTAAATTTCTATACAGTCATCCATCAATAGATACTTAGGTTGTTTCCATATCTTGGCTATTATAAATAACATAGCAATGAACATGAGCATACAGATGTGAGATGTGATTAAAATAATATGGTGAATGTTTAAATAAAAAAAATCATTATAGTAAAAGACACATTGCCATTATTCCCCCTCAAAATACTCCTGCTCTCTTCTAACATGTTTATTCCATCATTCTTGCCACTTCCTGAAGCAGTTCTGGAAGTCCTCTTTCATGAATATGTTTACTTGCACTGTCATGGCTGCCTTGTTGTTCTGAATTGATTCAGGTCACATATCACTTCTAGCATGACAATTTCTGTCAAATAAAAACATTATGATGTGTCCTCATTCACCTTATTCACTGGACCTGGTACCATGTGACTTTGGCTCTTCCCCAAAGTCAAAATGACCATGAAAAGTAAACTTTTTTAAATCATTTCGGAACATCAATGCAGCCACGGAAGCACAACTGAAAACACAAAACAGAACATCCAGAACTGCTTCAGAAAGTGTCCAGAAGAATGTGATAAGTGTGTTTGAAGGGAGGGGGAGCATTTTGAGCAGGATAAATGGGAATGTGTCTTCTACTGTAGCAATTTTTTTATTCAAACATTAATCATATTTTTATCATACCTTTCATCTCTTTGAGATAGTAATTTTATTTCCTTGGGATGTATATCCAGAAGTGGGATTGATGGATCATATGATAGTTCTATTTTTCATTTTTTGATAAGTTTCTATACTGTTTTCCATAATGGTTTTACCAATTTACATTCACACCAATAGTGTACAAGGGTTCCCTTCTCTTCACATCCCATATTATTTTTTTATCTCTTGTCTATTTAACGATAGACATCTTTTTAGGTGTGAGGTGATAGCACATTGTGGTTTTGATTAGCATTTCCCTGATGGCTATTGATGTTGAGCACCTTTTCACATACCTGTTGGCCATATGTATCTTCTTAGGAAAACTGTCTAGGTCCTTTGTGCTGTCATTTGTGACAACATGGATGAACCTGGAGGACATTCTATTAAGTGAAATAAGCCAAAACATAAAGACAAACAGTGTATGATCTCACTTGTATGTGGCATCTTAAAAAACAAACTCACAGAAACAGAGAATAGAATGGTATTGGCAGGGGTTGAGGGTGCAAAAGTAAGATGCTGGTCAAAAGGTATTATTTTTACATATAAGATGACCTAATGTACAGAGTGGTGACTATAGTTAATAATACTGCATTGTATATTTAAAATTTAATAAGAGAGTAAACCTTAAGTGTTCTCACCACATACATGCACACACACACACACACACATACACACACACACACACACGGTAACTGTGAGGTAATAGATGTGTTAATTAGCTTGACTGTGGTCATTTGATAATGCATAGGTATACTGAATCACCATGTTGTACACCTTAATTACATATAGTTTTTATTTGTCAGTTATACCTCCATAAGGCTGGAGGAGGAAAGGAAGAAGCAATTTTACCTGTGGACAGTAGCTTAGGCCTGTCCTGCAAGTTTTCTGCTGACCATTATCTTCCCTTTCTGAAGGCTTGCATCATGGATTTCAAACTTTCTATGCCAGCTACCATAAGCAGCTTATGATAGATAGATAATAGATGGATACATAGAAGATAGATAAATAGATAAATAGATGAGAGAGAGAGAATCTCCTGCTTATTCTGCTTCTTTGGCTGAGCCTTGACTGATGCAGTCCCTGACTTGAATCATCTTACATTCTAGTGTGAGGAAACAGATAATGAACAAGTAATTATATCAAGAGTTTATAAATAATATCAAGAAAAGTTAAGTAAGGTATAGATGAGAGAGGGACTGCCAGCTTAAATAGGATGTCAGGAAGAATTCTGATGATACAATCTTTCGGTAGAAAACCGAATGAAGTGAGAAAGCAAAGCCTTTTATGTATTTGAGAGAAAAACACTTCCAGAGAATAGCAAGTGCAAATCTCGTGAGATGATGAAACATTTAGTGTTTGGGGGAGGAGAAGAGGGATAAAAGTGCTTCTTTCAGGCAGTGAGGGGGGAAATAGAGGAATTAAGGTCAGACATGTGCCTGGGGCATATCATGTAGGGCTGGAAGGTCACAGAAAGGCTTTGGGTCTTCATCTGAATAAGATGTGAAACTCTGCAGGGTTGTGAGTAAGGCACAGGTTAGAAGTACCTGGCAGCCACATAGAAAACAGAACATATGATGGAAGAGTGAAAGCCGGAAGGGTGATTGGGAAGCTATTACACTATTCTAAGGATGAGCTGATGGTAAGATGTATGATAGAAAGAGAGTGGGTGAGAAGTTCAGATTCTCCATATATTTTGACGGTAGAGATGAGAGGTTTGATGAGAGATTTGGATGAGGGTTGTGAGAAAAAGCAAAGGGACAAGAATGACACTAAACTTCTGAGCCTGAGTCTTACTTCCTTGAAATAATTTCCCTGACTCCCCAAGTCCGGATCAGGTGATCCCTCACAGCCCTGCTGTTTAGACAGCAAAACAACCTGTCTTTGCCTGTTAACTTTCTGTAGTCCATTGAAGATGGCAAGCCTCTCCAGGTGTAGACGGTTTACAAGTACGTCTTGTTCACTACTATATCCCTAGGACCTGCTACAGTGCCCTGCATTCACTCAAAACCATGAATGACGGGGTTTTTTAATGTTTGCAGTTTATAATTAGTAAAATTTATCTTATAATTATGTTAATTTAAACCTATGTATTATATTTGATAATATATTAAATATAATCTGTTTTATTAAATTGTATTTTCATAAATTTGTTAACCATTTATAATTTCTTTATTTTCATTATATTTCATCCATACATTGTTTTCTCTATATCCACTGAAGCTTTAATTTTTTTTATAAATTTGTATGAAATGTTTTTTGTAGATATGATATGATATATATTTATATTATATAAATATATATTATATATTTTGTAGATATGTATATTATATATTATATAAAATATATTAAGTACATATCTATACAAATATTCTTTATTTGTATTTCAATTCTGATATATTTGATGTACAGAAGTGGCATTTTATTTTTACTTTTATTTCAAATTTATTGATTGTTTCTCTTAGACTTTCTTTAAAAGTCTCTTTACATCTGCAAAACAAACATTAACAATTTATATCATTCTTCAAGTTTTAATGGTTCAATTTTTAAAATTATCTCATTTTTCTCCTGGAATTTATTGTGTATGGAAAAAATTTACTAAACTTATCTCTCTCTAAAAATGCAAGACAGTTGAAAAGGACAGTGAATTGTTTAGTTTGACAAAACTCCTTACCAATCTCAAGGCCAAGAGTTGTAGATTGTGTGTTGTTTTTTAAATGGTAACTAATGTCCTTATTATTTCTGAAACAATACCAACTATCCTTGCAGAAACTACAAAAATATGAAAGAATAGTATTTGTTATTTTAAGAGATGTATCAATATATATTAGATATTTATTTGAATTGGTTTACTGAGCTAACACTACTGAAAGATTTAGTTTGAGCACAAACAGTATTTTATTAGTTTTTCCAAATAACCTTTCCAGTTTCTAAGAACTGCCAAACTGATATAGCTAAAAGAAAGAACTTTATTTTAGTATAACCAGGCTTTGAAACTAAGCAATTTCTAGGCATTCTTATGTGCTCAACAAAGTCTATCTTGATATACTTGTAATTGTGTTCATTCTATCTGTGACCTAAATAAGGCTTACTTCTATTCGTTAATAGCATAATACTAGTCTACTGACATGTCCTTAATTTAGCATAGCCACAAATACTTGAACTAACATCCTTAGCTTTTACCTACCTCTTAAAATCAAGCACAAAAGAGCAGTGTAATAGTGGGGACTAAAAATATATGTCAAAACAAGAAAAATTTTCAAACTTTAAAAACTATTAATAAATTTGAGGGCAAAGGTGACTACTATACCAAATGTAGGACTTTACAGAGTTCAGGGCCTTTAAATCCCCAGGGTTTCAGAAATCCCAAATACAACGTATTTTCTATTATTAGAATTTTCTATTTCTAATTCTGTTAAATTTAGACTATAATAAAAATACGGAGATTACTGAAGCTAGTTTTTGGATCAGAAAGTTTTCATGTACTAGTATATTTCAAACTCTAACTCTAGGATTTGGTTGTTTTTAAATCAAATTCATAATCAACTTATCCTAATTTTTATCAAAATGAAAACATTTACTGAGGAAAGGAAGTGACTAAGAAGTATGCTGGAATTTCACCTTTGTCACTTTCATTTAAATCAAGTCAAAGAGCATCATGTGACTTTGAAAAGTACAAATAAAACAGTAAAGAATTTTAGCTAACTTCTTAATGACTGGATTTCTTCTTATATATTATTAACTTTTGAGCCGTAAATCTACCTTACATCTTAGAATCTTGGCATCAGAGCACTCAGAAAAAGTTTAAATGTTCCCACTTAGAAAATATCCTTTGGTAAAAGATCTGAGGAATGTTTAATGACCATCAAGTGACCAAGTAAATCATCAGAGGATTCCATCTTGTACATTTCATAATTATGCACCTTTGCATTTGGTTCAATATCTAAAGCCAAGAGCTTAAAAATGAATGTACATATTTCATCTTAGAGATGATATAAAATTTACATTAAATTATTTTAATAAAAACATTTTATTTGAAATAAATAGAAACAATTTTGACTATGTAAAATATTCTTTTGTAAAAGTACTTTCTTTGAAATATGAAAATAAAAAAACATTGATCATGTATTAGAAGTAATATTTTATGCAACAATTCAAAAAGCTCCTTGTATAAAGCAACAATAGTATAATTTATAAGGACAAACTACAGACTCTACTTATCACCACAGCACATCAGGTGTTTTTACTGAATACATTTCTCTTTCACACATGTGCTAGAAAAGAACGATTCCCTTCCTTGCTGAATTTGAGCATTTGGCTTTACAATCAAGGTCATGTTCAGGTCATCAAGGGGAGACTATGGCAGTGAAAGTAAGATTGTGTTGTGATTCACTTTAAGTGCTTTATTTAAATGCTTCCTTTGGTGGACTAATTAATATCTTTTGAAACTAAAAAAAAATGAGTCATTTTAACACTGAGCTAGAAAACGTACACAACTGTCCAAAATTTTTATCATCTCTATAACGTCTGAGTATAATGATCATTTTAAATCACTTTTAATTGCCAAAGTCCAGGTTTTCATATCACTCTCAAGCTGAAACTCTTATGATAAATTTGAGGAACTCTAATAATTTAAAATCATTGTGTACTGCACATGTTCAGAACCCCACACTTCTAAATTTGAGGGCATATAAAAATTTGAAGAGCTTCAATTATTTTAAATCACCACATGCAGCATAAGAGAGATTTGACATTGTTGCAGTGCCTCACATTTTTTTTAAGCACTTCAGCTTGGAAGGGAGTCAAACAGCATTCCAACAACAAGACTCAAGACACGTTGTCTTAAGTTTAACATCGTAACTCTTACCACAACTGGACCCGTATAACCTTCAAAGACAAGGAACTACTTTTTTGCAATTACACAGTTTGAAAGGTGGGGGGGTCTTTTAAAATCCAGGTAACCATCTCATTCCAATTAGGAAATGGTAAAGTGAGAAATGTGGTGATTACCAGGCCAGGAGAGAGATTCAAATTGTATTTACAAAGAATTGTTTTCCTTAAATTCAAGGCACTGTGACAGATAAAAGAGACATAAGCTAAAGAAATGCAAGAAGGTTCTGAAAGCACAGCAGGCAAATTCATGTCCTCCTACAGCTGAATTTTAATCATAGTGGCATTTCCCTCACCATGGTTTTTCTTGCCTCAATTTGCCCAGCAAAGCTAACTTTCTGGTTCTCTCTTGCATGAATGATTGTATGGCATTATGTTTTACCAACACTCTTGAGCCACATTTTCTATATTCTCTTTGTTTGATTGTGGGGGAGGGTGAGCACTTTGACATTTTAGACAGCTCAGAGTTCACTTTCAACATCCAAATCCTTAAAGAACCCAAAAATTATATCAGCACAATCAGGCTATTTAAAGATGGCCTTTCTTCGGCATTTTCCATCTTTTCATCTCAGTAAAAAGTTACGGACTTCTTGTTTTGCCTTTGAGTTTTCACGTATTTTGGGCCTGACACTGCCCAGAGAGTAGGATACTCTCCATAATTCTGCGTCAGGGAAAACATAATGTCCTATAGTTAGTAGGAGGGGGAAAGGGTAGAGAAAAAAATGAAAGAAAAAGAGCCCGAAGGCACTGGAATAATTAAGCAAATGCAGTGACAGCTGTGGCAGGTCCTGGGCAGAACTGGCTCCACTGTGCTGAATTAATGACACTAACAGCCCAGTATCTCCATTAACATTTGATCATTAATTATTACCCTCTGACAGTAAGAGCCTAAACCTTCTTAGGGCTGGTCTGTTATTAATCTACCTTACCTGCCCTAGCACAGGCTGCTCGCCCACCTCAGTGCAGTTGGTGGGCTGGTTTTCGTTTCTTGTTTCTTTAAACCTCAAATATTGCTTCATTTACTTGGGTAAACGGTGATGACCATCAAATTATAAAGCCTGCTTTGGATTGCTGGGCTGTTTTTTCATTTAAGACAGGGAGGGAACTTACCTGGACCTGCTGCACTGACTTGTCGAGTTTACAAGAGTCAGTGAAGAACTGTACCAGACAGCAGAAAGTAAATCATTTACCACTGCCCTATTACCTAACCCTTGGGGGAGATTTCCTCAGAATCTCATTCTTGGAACTGTAATCATTAGGCATTACTGTCTTTTCAGTTCTAAAATTCTTCACCTAACTTGCTAACTAAAAACATAGAAAAGTTCAATTTTATGTATTTATCATCAAATAATTATCTCTTCAAATTCTGATTATTCTTTAGACAGATCACATTGTCTCTCTTTTCCAGTAAAAACTGCTTGCATTTTATGTTTTAAAATGAAAGATTCATTTTAATTTTATATCCAGATGTGTCTGATGAACTCTTAATACGTGTCAAAGCTTTGGCAATTCAATATGCCCATACACACACACACACACACACACACACACATCACAAATAAACTATAAAATTGCAGGAGAATTAGGGAGCCCCCCCCCAAAATCTAATGGCCTGTTAATGTTTACTATTGCCTCAATTTCTCTCCAACAAAGATAGTCCTCACCATGTGACAGTACGTCTCCATTACTGAGGAGGAAAAGCAACGGGAAATGCAAACAGAAGCTCATGAGTTAAGTACTCTCCCCAAGGCAGCACACCTTATAGTATTAGAGTAATAATTGACATTTACCAAAGAAGACTTCATAGAACTCCAATACATTAATTTGTTGATTGTTCTTTTTCTGCTAGAGACATAACCCAGAGTTCACTTCCTAGTCATAAACATAGACACAATATAACTTTAATAGAGTGCCTACTCCAGCTAATGGCACTGAACGAACTGAAAAAATCCCAGCACTTTTAGGACTGCACAGTATATTCCTCAGTATAGAGAAGGAATCTATGTGTCCTTCCTCTTCAGCAAATAACAATAGCAGGATCAGACCTGACCAGAAGTTCCTGTCAATTTTGTTTTATCTACATCATTGATATTGACTCCCATGTGGCAGGGAGTTGTAGGATTTTCTAAGATGACTATGAAAAATGTATAAATCCCATGCTCACAATCCTAAGCCACTTAGGGACAGACCTGTATTGTGCTATTTGCAATAGCTTTTAGATTAGTCCTCCATGAGGATCCTCCTGAGTCCTTTGGCCAACTCATGTGAACCCCTGGGCCTCTTTATTGGAAGCCATTATTCAGAAATTACCCTGGAAGCAGAGAATGCGCAATGAAAACTTTGATTAACAGGAGTCCATGGTTATCCAGTACAATAAAATAATACATTTTTTTTTAAATTAACTCTATGGACTTTAATTCTCTCATCTGTAAAAGTACCAGAAAAAAAAAAAAAAAAAAAACATCATGGCTCCTTATAAGTCTAAAGTTGAGATTTTTGTTGAAACATTTGTTCGCACAGTGAAAGCCAGAATGGTGAAGGAAGAACATAGAAGGAGGGACTTAAAAAGGAACTAAGGCAGCACAAAGTAATTAGGGCTAAATTCCATTTAGTAATATATATTAAAAAAATGTGTGATATACAAGGCAATTTTGGGATGGAGAGGAGAAAAATCAATGTTTCCTATCCATATACCATTTTCTTTTAACCTCAGAGGAAGTATCATCATATGGCATCAGTGTTGCCCATAAATTGATCAGGCTGCTCTGTTCTCTAAAACTTTCTCTCATTCTACATACATTTTAGTGATTTCTAGAACTCAGCTCAGTTTCACTTCACTTTAATAATATGTTGACTGCTGTTACAATTACCCCAAACTGTTACCCAAACAGGCCCAGCATAGATATTTCTGGCCTCATAGGTTCAGATATGCACAGTTTCTTTACAACTTTCTTATAACTTCACTCGAGTTTTCTCCTTTAATATCTTCCTAAATAGATTAAAACCTAGATAATATTTTTTAATCTGTTTCTCTCTAACATTTTTTAATTAATAACATAGTTAGCTTTGAATACTTAAAACTTCAATAAAATTTTCTCTCACTGCTTATAAATATTGTCAGTTCCCACTGCATACTAATTTTCTCTACCTGTTATATTTGTTTTAATTTTTCCATAGTTTTCCTGACTCATAAGTCACATTGAGTGACCCCAGTTCACATGAGGATTTCTAGCTATAAATACTAGCTTCCAACAATTCTCCAGTCAAACACAATCAATCCATATTTGAAAACACTTAGTTTAAAGGAAATGAATGAATGCAAAGAGTTAATGCATCATCTTCATAATTCTTATAACAAAAGGAGCCACATTTTCCATAGGTGATCCATAAAGCAAAAAGTCACAATGTTAAACATTTTATTATAGTTTCTTATTAAATATTTTCCTGAATTTTCTTCATCTTATGCCACATTCACAATGACTCATTAAAGAATTAAAATCTTGCATTTCTATTACCTCTCTTTTACATTTAGCAACAGATTACAGAGCGGATATTGTTTGACATTGAATTTCTGTTAACATGTCCTCCACTGGAGCATAGTTGTACACATTGTTTCAGAGCTAACATAATGGGGAATATTTTCAAAGAGGGCTGTGTTTCAAGCCAGATGGTTTATCTGCCGAAACAATTCTCCCAGTAGAGAAATAGTGGCTGCACAGTTGCAGTAGTGTTCATAAGCCTAGTGCAGTAGATTCATTTGGCACCCACATTTTGGAGTCAAACAAAAGTGTGGTTTGTGTGAATCTCAGACTTAGATGCTCATAAGTGAAAAGGAGTTTTTGCAATTGCACATTGTGCTTTATTGTAAAGGCGGTAGTGTGTTTATATCAGAACCACAATATGCATATATGATATAATTTTTAAATATATGTTAATAGTTTCCACCATACAATGAAAGGAGACAATAGTAGAACAATTGCTTCAGAGATTATCATAGTCTGGTCCAAAAAGAGCCAAGTGGCCATACTTGTGTTGAAAGCAAACATATTACCAAAATTCAGGTTCACTATATCTACTACAATTTGAAAAAGAAAAGACTAGACATGTATTATATCTTGGGATTTTGGCAAAAATCTACTGCTACCTAGTGAACATTCAAGAGTTACACGTGGTGTTCTATCAGTGCTGCAATGCATGGCTCTTCACACCTTCTCCTAAATAAAGCTCTTGATTTAAAAATCTCCTGATTTTTCAAGAGTCCTTAAAAAATGCCTCAGGTGCTCATGGTATTGACTTCCCTACCCAACAATGATCTTCAGAGGCATTGCTCTGCAAGCTGGAAATCTCACACTACTTTGTCATAGGAAGAGTCACTTCCCTGTGTACTGGTGCTACCCACATTTTAAAAATAAAACAGAAGAGTTAGAGGATTCCAAGAGGGGGTTACCATGTTCTGAAACGTCTCAAGCATGTAGAGGGATGGGAAAATCCCTGAGATTCCAGAGATTAAAAAAAAATAGCACATGGGAGATTCTAAATAAAGAAATTCTTGAGTATGTTGGGGAAGTTGACATCAGCCTTGCAGCTTTTTCCCTCAGAGACTATTTTTGCTTGAGTGCCTGAGTTAGCTGGCAAGGGAGTGCAAGAACGTGTATGTTGTGCATGCCCCTTTATACTTGAAGAACTCAATGAACGTTAATGACATTATATTTTCATGAAGAATAAGATACCTTTTAAAATATATCATTTCGCCTGAATTATTTTTATTCCCAATATATATCATATCTTAATAATTGTACTTAAACAAATTATGCTACCCACTTCAAAATTTCAGGATAAAAAAAGGAAAGGATTTTTTTACAAAACAGTGAAATAACATTGCAACTATGATTTCCACCAAGTGAGTTAATATTTTCTTCAAACACAAAAATTACACACACACACACACAATTTATGTCCCATAATAACTATCAAACAAGAGGGAAAAATAAAGGTAAATACTACGAGCTTAACTGCCCTGAAATTAACAGGTTAGCTGGGAAACCCCACGACACCGTGAATGTTCACATACTCGCTTTTAGGACCCTCAAGTATGATAAATCCAGATCAGAAAATTTCACTCCAAATGAATGTGTATATTAAATCCCAACAAATGTTAGAGACACATGCCAAAATGAAAATCTTTACATGATTGTTTCTAAAACATACTGTTAAATGAATACCTGTGGGCAAATCAAAATAAAAAATATAAACACTTGCTAATTACCTGAATCATTTTGGAGGCTGCCCAAGGAAATGTTAACACATTATTTCTTCCTTAATTTTGTGTATTCTGTATCTTGATCTTTTTTAATGAAAATTTGCTGGCATGACATTTAATGCAGACATTGAATACTAGAAGTATTATGGAATGATTTTTAAATGTGATTGGGGAAATTTTTCTTATTTTGTTTTCCTTTATCGTTTTATTAATGTCATTCACTAGCAGGCAGCTTGTGGGGCATTGCGAACTAAATTATACAGATCTTATAGTAAACACTATAAAAGAACTTTTACAAATATTTAGTAAAGGATCTAATATATTTTAAAACAAAAAAAAAGTCCTATCAGGTAAGATATTTGATGCTTTGTGTTTATGAATAATTAATGCCACAAATCTTTAAATATATCCATGTCCCAAATGCCAGGAAAATTCCTGATTGCTTCAAGCATATCTTTGGAGTGGTCTCCTTGCTTGCATTTAACATTTAATACCACATTGAATGACTTTACCAAGCCGAAAATAGAGTATATATTTTTCTTACTTTTGGTATAGAGTATCATCAAAATTACACATATAAAATCCAGGAGACAGAAAAAAAAGGTCTCTGATAGAGAAGTTAAATCCAATTCAAATAGTTGTAGCATCAACAGCAACTGGTTATTTCAAAAAAGTGAACAAATTGAATCATTCACAAGCCCAAAGTTAAGTCAATACATCTCTATCTTAACCAGATCCTTTCTAATAATTTTCATGGTACAAAATGTGTAAGACAATTAAGATTTATAAATATTATATGTAAACAGAGAAGAAAGACTGGTAATTTAGTAAATCATTTTATTTATAATATGATTGTCCTGACACACTAGCTTTTATATATTTAAAATTGATAAATCCAAAACTTTTGTGCCAGGATGTTGTGAAATTTTAGAGAATATTCAGGGAATCAGAACACAGATGAAAGAAATGGAATTCGTCTCAACTATTTCTTTTAGAGTAGCTGTAAGAATTTAATATAACCATTTCTTCTCCATTTTATCAACTTTTAATTACACTGATTTTCAAAGAAATAAGATCTACCATTGTTCACATAAGGAGAATGGTTGCATGATCCCTTACTTCAGTATATTTTTTTCTTTTGAAACTACAACTCAATTTATCACAAATTTAAAAAGTTAACTTCCAAGAAAAATAAAGCAGAAAAACTGGAGAGTTACACAGTTCTTTAATATTGGAGTGATTTTTGGAATACATTAGTATGTATTCTGCATGGGCTTTGTGGTTCCCTCACATCACTACCAATAAAAGTGGGAGGAGGCCAAAGACACCAAATTACTTCTCCTACATCAAATTCATGATATCCTTCCTACATCATAATTCTAGAATCAACTCAGTTTTCAAAAGAAGTATCTCCAGGCCATGCCATTCAGCCAGGGTTGTTCTGATCAGGATCCTGAGACTCTGATGTAGCCCTACACTCTCCAAGCATGTAAAAATTCAGCCATAGAAACCTGAGCCATACTTCTCCATGTGGGTTGAAGTTTCCAGGTGGCCTGTGTGGGTTATGATTGTGCCTGGCCTCAAAATAGAAGCAAATTGACAATCCCTTACCTCCCCCAGCCAGTGCCAATTTTTAAATAAAATGTCTAGTGGTGATTTATTGCCAGTGCAAACTGCCAGACTGGCAGCCCCATTTACCTACTAAGCAGACAAATCAGTAAAAGCTATGTCATCCTTGCCCAGTTTCCCCAAGTACATTGTAGAAGGCATTCCAAATCTCATGTTTATTCTGTTCCTTGATTTCTTATTTCTGTGCATTAGAAAACAAAATGTCTAGTTGACTTTGATGACATCAGAAAGTGGTCATTCTTCTCTTGAGGACTTCTCGAAGTCATACAAATTCATTTTTTCATAGATTACACACTCTTGTATTCAGGTAAGAATTATTGACCATTAATCACCTGGCTCGAATATTAAACAAAGCTGCAGAACTGAAAAAAATATCTTTCCTGCATCTAATATCATCTCAGAGGCACGTGTCCCACCACTTCCCCAGGGACCAAACACCTGCCTTAGTGATCTCAAGAGACTTCTTTCCCTTACTCCTCTCAAACTTATAAATAACAGCACCTGCTGGCCAAGGTATAATTTTTTTAAATGTTGATGCAGATCTTTTTGGCTCTGGCCATTCCTATTATCCCTTATCAAACCGATCTATTCCTGCCAGAATAAACTGCATGAGATTTTTGCATTGCTCTGGTCAAAAGCACTTCTTCCTCCTCAGGAATAGCAGCTCAAAGAAGACTGCTATGTATAATGTATTTAAAAAGAAAAAGAGAAAAACACAGAGCCATCAATTCCTATTTCTTTACGATTACAGACAGACTGCTCTGACGAATGAAACCCCTTCCAGTCCTACTTAAGCTGCCCAGAATGGCTAGTTATCAAGTCAATGAGAAGAAATCTTTTATGTCTCATCTTGATGCCTTTGTGTCATTGTATACAAAATGCAGAGCCACCTATATTTCATCAAGCATTTTCTTCATGTATTATTTAATAAACTGTTTAGAGCATGCCTAATTACAAACATTTATTATAGAAATCAACCCTAGAAATGTGTGAGAATATGCTAAATTGTTTCCTACCTAAAGTTTTAATGAGAGTATAATACCTCCGGCCCATATGCTTCAAGAACGTTATCCTTAATTATGTAACATGGGTATTTTACTGATATCTGTTAACTGCTCGAGCAGCTGTGGTTTTCTGCTTTTTTGCACAGCTCGGGAGGAGCAGTGAGTTTAGTTTCCCCTTTTTGGGGGGTTGCAAAATCCATACCCCAAACAGGTGTGTGCAATCACGAACCGCAGTGATGAACCCAAACTGCTGCCTTTCTAAAAATTCCACCAGCCGGTGACACACGCTGGTCAAGGTTGCACAACCTTGTTTTCCACCGGTTATTTTGATGATTCATTCCCCCATGGGGAGGTGAATGTCAACCATTGTTACTTCGCTCCTGTTTCTGATAACTAGAGGAATCACTTCCTCATTTTGACGATTCTCTCCCTCTCTTGCTCTCATTCTTGCTGCCTCTCTTTCCATTTTTTAAATTGAATTCTGATTCTTGGGAAGGGGCTGCCTGAAATGGCTGTTCTCTTCATGAACAAGGACTAGGAGAGATGACACTAAAAGAAACACCCTCATTAAGCAGAACTCTTCAAGTCCTTACTTCACTGCTGTGATTCCATCTGGATAATAAGTAACTATAAAGTTATCACTCAGTAAAACTATAAGAACTCAAAGCAATAAGTAAGTATTATTCACTTTCAAGTAGTGGTCTTAGAAAACTGTACATCGACTCTATTGATTGCTTAGAAAATGTTTGTGGAATTGCTATGAAAACCTCCTCATATAGTTTGGAGTGTCAAATGTGGCAAATTGCCTTTTTTAAAAAGGTGGATTTGATTTTTGCAAACACCCAAAATTTATCCACAGACAAGTCAGTTGATAAATTAAGTCTTTTTTCAAATAAAAATAAGTTTGATCATTAAATAATAAAATAAGGTCTTTGTAATAAATAAAAAAATGAATCTAAAGAAATTTCAAAAAAAAAGAGTGCAAAAGACATTGTGAACAGTGGCAAATAGCACTGGATTAAATGTAGCCTACCCAGCATGACTTCTTTGGGGAAGACAACATTTCTTTAAATTTTGTGCACTTGCTGAAATTATTTTGCCCTCACATTTTGATTTTTCAACAAAATAGAGCAACTCAAATTAATTCTTTTTTCCTATTAAACCACCACAATAAAAAAATACTGTAATGATGATATTCTATAGAAATTGTTTCTCTAATTAATGACATATCTACACAGACACAAGAACATATCGATCCATTTCTATAGAGGTGTGGATTTTCTTATATTAGAAAGCAGTGTGTCATAATGGTAAGAACATGTCATGGAATGTGATAATTCAAATATTAAACCCTAACTTACCATGAGTTGTCTGTCACTTTGAACAATTACTAGACCTCACTGAGCTTAAGTTTTCTCAACTGTTAAAGGTACAAAAGAAGTAACCACAAATGTATGTCTTGAATAAGTATTACAAAGATGAAATGCATAAAAATTCTCAAGTAGAATGCCTGGTACACGATGATACCACAAACATGTTGACATTTTTTTTATATCTATTATCATATACCAATATACTCCACTGGAATATGAGCTCATAAAGAGCAGGTATCATGTCTCAGTCATGTTTGTTACTCAGCATTCAGTATAGCATCTGACATGTAGTAGGGCTTAATAATTTTTTATTGAAGTAGGCTGAACATATTATTCTGGATATACTTAAAATTAAAAATTAGAAATAAAAAGTGGAAGATTTTAAATCCAATTTGTTGTATAAATAGTCCAGGGGCAATATGATCTTGTTTAATTTACAATATATCCCAGGTGCATTGGTAATCAGAAAATAATACGTATTTTTATGTATTTCAAAAAAATACCTTCTTTCTTAATCTGGCCATTTCCTGCCCTATCCAGTGTTCTAAGAAGCTATTTGTTGTTATCAATGCAAAATTATTTCATTAGAAGTAATCACAAACAAACTTTAACCAAGGTAGGTACATTAAGTGAAAATATAGCAGAAATCAGAGATTAGCTGCCAGATGGGAAATGGTGGGAGGAGAACTTTGGATAGGAAGAACATAAGCAAGCCACTACTTCCATAATTCTTGGTAGCTGCAGGGGTGTGGGCTCCATAAGGGTGGTGGAGCACTGAAGCAAAGCCACACTTCCCTAAACACAAACACAGTAGGGTGAAATTTCCTCCTAACCTGACCCAGGCACAAACCTAATGGTTGGCCCTCACAAATCAACCAGGCTAAATGACTCCCACCTGTACTAGGAACATAAAAGCAATTGTTATGCAGATAAATGAACAAATAACATTTAATCATCATTTTGTTTTTCCCATTTTTTTCTTCTTTTTTCTCTCCTCTGACTATAGAAATAAGAAGACTCTGAAAATAAGAATACTCAGAGAGAAGACCATCTTAAACCCAGTAGACAATTGTACAAGCTGTCCTTCATAAATTTAAAGCAATTGCTACACCTGCATTAATTTAAAGGTAGGGAGCAATTGTCTCTTTTAAGTTAATATCTTGCTACAGAAGCTGAAACTGTTGGAATCATCTGACAGCAACCAATAGTCAAGTCTTCCAAATCTCTTTGAATCACTGGCCTACACCAAGAACAGAAAAGGAAATGTCCATGAGAAACAAATACATGTTGCATGGAATGAATGTCAGTAGTCGTAGAGCCCTTTCAAAGGGCTGAAAAATAAAGTACAACATATGTAGGTAACTTCAACTCTCCATCCGAAGAAAAATTCTCCTTGAACTGTTCACTATTGAATATTACTAGTCTTGCTTCTTCTCAAACATCTGGTTGTGAAGACCATGAACAACACATCAATTTGCAAATAGGTACCTCTGCTGTAAAAACTTTGCTTTGTCACGGCACTTGAACAAGAAGTTAGATAATCATGTTTAGGAGAATTGCAAACGAGGAACAGAAACTTTGGACTTTTTTTTTTTAATCTTAGGTTGGAATCTCATGACCCAAGATTTTGCAAGTCCTAAAGGAAATTCAGCTCTGGCAATCAAGAGTCTTATGATCCATTACCCTGAAATCTCTTAGTAGTTAAACCTCTGATTCATAAAGAAAAATAAGAATACCAATAAAACAGAATCCCAGAATTAAGTAGCAAAGGAAAACTACATAGTCCAGCTCACCTGGTAATTCATATCCCCTATTCTCTAATCCCATAGTTTGGGAAATATATACATATATACACACACTCACACCATTTCAGGGGGTAAGGACCAAACCTAGTGCTTTCCTCTAGCCCCAACTCCTGGCAGAGAAACTGGCACAGATGAGATGCATGTTAAGCACTTGTTAAATAAATAAAATTCCAGATAAATCGTCATCTTTATGAAGGATCTATCTTTGAATAATAATGCATTCTGTAATTCAGTAACAAACACTACTTGGTAAGCAAATACAGTTAAATCTCCTAATATAGTAACAGTAGCCAGGTGCCCTTTTCTTGCTTCTGCCCATTTTGGGATTGGCCTCATCTTTTTTTCTCTTAATTTTTTTCAGCCTAATATTTCCTGAAGGCCACACATTCATCAGTAGATTACCATGGTTGGAGGTTTAAGTGTCAGAATTGAGGAAGAAGCAGAATAGTAAATCCCTCTAAGACCCTTCTGCCTACCCTTCAAATTCTACTGTTCAAACTGTACTACAGAGCTTCTAAGTAAGCAAATCCCCCCAAAATAAAAATACTGCCTCCCCCATTGTCTATCCATTTCAGGTAAGGGCAATTCCATCTTTCATTATTCAAACCAAAACCTTGGTACCTCGTTAACCTCTCTCTATTCTTCATATCACTTATATAATCAATTAGAAAATCCTGTTGATTCGACCCTCAAAATATGTCCATAATGTAACCACTTCTCACCACCTCCACTGCTACTACCTTGGCCCAGGCCATTATTATCTCTTCTGTGGATTGCTGAAATAGATCTTAACAGGTCTCCTCGTCTACCTGCAGTCCAGTCTTAGCAAAGCAGGTAGAGTGACCCTCTTGAGCCGTATGTCTTTTCCTGTGATTCCTTCCATCTGAACCCACCTATGGCTTTCGATATTACTCAGAGGAAAAGCCAAAATCCTTACTATGACCTACAAGGCCCTGTGTTATCTGTCTTCATGCCACCATCCATATTACCTCTCTGAACTCTCTGATCTCTCCCCTATCTATCCATTCCCAGAACAAACCAGACACTGCCCCGCCACTGCACTAAATGTGCCCCTTTGCCTGGAATTAGCCCCAGGTGGCCAGATAATGTGCCCCTCACTTTCTTCTTGTCTAAACTGGATCTTTTCAGTGAGGCCTTCCCTAGATATCCTATGTGGAACGTCATCATCCCACCCTGACACCTTATATTTTCCTCCTCTATTATATTTTTAACCTTAGCACCATTTACTACCTAATAAACCATATACATTTGGGAACGAGTGGGTTAGGGAGGGGAGAAAGGGGAAGGGGTGGGAGAGGAGGGAGGGAAGCTAAATATAAGGTGATGGAAAGAGAACTCAAAAAAAAAGATTTAAAAAAATAAAAGAAAAGAAAAGAAAAAGAAAAGATAAACCATATACATTTTTTATTTGTCCTAGTTATTGTCTGTTTTACCCCCTAGAATATAGTTTCATTATGGCAGGGATGTTTACCATTTTTTTAAACTACTACCTCCCTAGAGTATAGAATTGTCGTCTTAACCTTGAAAAGGTTACGTATGACAATTTACCTAGTTGTATAGTGCTGCCAAGTAAACACACAGTGGCAAGTTCACAAACTTAATTATCAGATTCGGGGTTCAATGACAGCTCTGATGGCCATTCCAGAAAAAGAGTTCCAAAATAGCTTTGAAGGGTAGGCTAGGCACTGGCACCAGTGCTCAGCTTCCCAAGGGGAGTACTTCAAAGGTGACTATAGATAGTAGTTCTCAACCTGTGGGTCACGACCCCTTTGGGAGTTGAACAACCCTTTCACAGGAGTTGCCTAAGACCATCAGAAAACACATATCAGATATCTACATTACGATTCATAACAGTAGCAACATTACAGTTATGAAGTAGCAACAAAAATAATTTTATGGGGGTCACCACACCATGAGGAACTGTATTAAAGGGTCACGGCATTAGGAAGGTTGAGAACCATTGCTATAGAAGTATTCAGCATTGAGGTATATAGCACTTTTTCTAGGATGAGTTCACAAAATTAATTGCTCGACCTCATACGTTGGCAGCACTGTACAAACAATTCAGTGAGGTATCATAACCTGGGTATATCTGTGTCTCACAGCTGTGTTCATGTCGACATGTGGTGGTGTCTTGCTGATTGGCATTCATTATTATTGTTACATGTTTTATGTGCCATCTTGAAAATGTCAGGGAGTTCCCTGGTGGTGCAGTGGCTAAGGCTTTGACGCTGTCAATGCTGCGGCCTGGGTTCGATTCCCAGCCAGGGAACTACCCACATAAAAAATAAAAATTAAAAAAATTTTCTTGTTGAACTTGTCAAGAGTGGAAGTGAAATCAGGGACATGTTAGTCCAAGTTTATGGAGATAATGCCATTAAAAAAAGCCAGTGTACAAGTGCATTAAATATTTTTCTGAGGGGAGAGTAAGTGTCACTGATGAAGAGAGGTCAGGATGGCCAGTAATGAGCAGAACTGATGACATTGCAAAAATTCATCAACTTGTGCATCACATTGTTAGCTGACTATAAGAGGCAAAGCAGATCAAGTAAACATCAATAGAGAAACTGGGAAATCTTAACTGAAGATTTTTGGCATGAGAAAGGTTTGTGCAAAAATGGCCCCAAAGGAGCTCACCCATGAACAAAAGCAAAGGAGAGTCAAAGTTTGCCAAGACCTTTTAGAGGGGCAAGACAATGTTTTGGGCCATGTTATCACTGGTGATGAAACATGGGTGTACCAATACGACCCTGAAATAAAGCATCAAAATGGACAATGGAAGTCAGCTAATTCTCCATGACATAAAAGTTCCAATGGTCCAAATCACGAGTCAGACCGAAGTTGCTAATTGTTTTTGATATCAGAGGGATAGTTCATTATGAATTTGTACCAACTGGACAAACAACCAACTTTGCTATTTGAAAGTGCCCAAAAGGCTGTGTGAAAAAGACAAAAAAGAGCTGAATTTTTTGCCAACAACTCACAGCTCTTCCATCATGACAATGCACCAGCTCACATGCTACTGTCTGTGAGGGAGATTTTAGCCACTGAACTAACAACTGTATCGGAACACCCTCCCTACTCACTTGATCTGGCCCTAGATGACTTTTTTCTTTACCTAAAAATAAAGGAAATATTGAAAGGAAGCCATTTTGATGACATTTAAAACATCAAGGGTAATACGATGACAGCTCTGATGGTCATTCCAAAACTGCTTTGGAGGGTGGACTAGGGGCTGGCATTGGTGCATAACTTCCCAAGGGGAGTCCTTCGAAGGTGACCGTAGTGATGCTCAGAAATGAGATATGCAGCATTTCTTCCAAGATGAGTTCCTGAATTTAATTGTGAGACCTCATAGCATTTAACATGATAATTTTTCACGTTAGGATGCCAAAATTTAAAATAGCTCAAGGTTGATGAAAGTTTAAGAAAATAGGCACTCTCTGCTTTTGCTGGGACTTCAATATGGTATTAACATTTCAGAAAGTATTGTTGCAATTTACATCACAATTTAAAGTCTCACGCATGGAGAGGCACTGTGTCCCAGTGGTTACCTGCATGAGCTCTTGATCCAGACAGAATTGGATCACATTGTGGTTCCATCACTTCCTTGCCATGTGATTTGGGGCACATTTCTTAACCTCCCTATGCCTCGGGTTCCTCCTCTGGGAAAAGGTGATAATAATAGCACCTACCTCATGTTCACTGATGTTTTGAGGATTACAAGGGTTACTGCCTATAAAATGCAGGGCACAAAGCCTGGTCCTTAGTAATAACACTTGACTAATATCAAATATCACCATTTTTCTTCTTCTTCTCCTCCAATTCCTTATCACCATTGTTGTCACCATTAGACCATATACTCTCTTAACTACATTTTTGTCTTTACAGGGAAAAGCCTACTATTAGAACTCATAAAAATAATGATTGATCCATATATGCTCATAGGGAAAGATGTTTATAATAGCGTATCTGAATAAAGAATATTTCACAAAAATGATCTATGATCTGTGATATAATCCTATTTTAATATCATCTATAATATGATATATACACATACATACATACACATAAATATCTGAGAGGGCTACTCATATGTACAGTATGTGTATATATAAATAAAATAGAAAATTTCCAATATGATATACAAGAAAGTGTTAAATCTGTCTGGATTAGGGGAAAGATTTTGCTAACCACTTTATATTCTTGTATTCTGTTGGAATACTTTCATTGTGCATTTATCACTTTTATAATTAAAACTTTAAATTTATTTTAAAAATGTTTTTCTAGTTTTGGTCTTTGGAATTATTAGTGTTCACCAATTCAAGGACTTGTCCTTCTTTGGCACAAGGAAAGACTTCCCATTCTCTCTTGCAGTCTGGTTAAAGTCAGGTGATTACTTCTGACCAGCTGCTGTGACATGTATTACTTCTGGAATGAGTAGCTAAGGTTTGATATCCCCAAGCTCTATTTTTTTGTGTCTCTGACAACCCTGGAAAACATAGGATGGTGCTGTTTTGACTATCATATAAAACAGCAGAACCCTTTAATACAAATTGAGAAATGCTTTTTTAATTTATTTATTTTAGAGCCTCCATTCCTTGAGGACAGTCCTCTTAATTTTTTTATCTTAAGGGAACTTTCCCTGCACCATGGGAAAGTTCTAATAAGTATTTTTTAATGGTACTATTCATTATTTCCCACCCTCACTCCCAGATATAAACCAGCAATTTTTAGTGCAAATTATTGAAATTTTGAAAAGTATTGTACCTACCATTTTTGTAAATAGATAAGGAAAGAAAGAAAAATAGCTAACCTCAGAACATATTTTGAATTCAGTTACATTTAGATTATAGTTTACTTGATTGCCAACTTCCATATGTAGCGTGCATTCAATAAGCAAGTTTCAAATATCTATTTTGACCAGGAACTTGGAAAATAGAAATTACTAAGACTCAGAACCAGATCTCGCCAAGCCCACAGCCTAATTGGAAAGCAAGATGTAGAAAGCAGTGACCAGAAGACACACGCTGATAATGCTATGCAAAGAGCATTGTGGCGGAAGGAAGAAGTGAGAGACGTTTTATTTCTGGTGATTCAGGAAACCTCCTTCAAGAGGAGGTACTGTTTGAGGAGAATTTAGTCCAATTAGCCTATAAATTTAGTTTTGAATCTCAAACATGTCCCAAATAAAGGTGTATAAAATAAATTTATGATAACTGTCCCCTGTGTTTATTGAATACAACAGAATGAATGTTTTTGAGCTATGTTTGCACCTTTTCTTATAAAGATGTACTTCTATTCAATTTAGCTCTACCTATAGTTAAATGTAAGCATTGGTACTGCTATTTGAATTATTTGATGACTTCTCATTAGGGATTGGTAAATAGTGGTTTACTAGTTTAAATGCATGAAATTCAGTGCAAAATCAAATTTCTGGCAGACTAGTAATTTCATTGAAAACCATAGGTACAGCACACAAAGCCAGAGGTGTGCTCAGATTGCATTTTGAGCAGTAGATGGTAGAGTGATGCTTACTCAGCATTTTGCGCTCTTACATGCATAGGTGTAGATAGAAAAGCTACAGGTGAAATTGTACAACTAAATAAGATCTAGATTACATGAATCCTGATATTGGTCATGTATTTTATCTCCAATTACCTCTTAAATAAAGCTTTCTTTATCAACTGAACTCAAAGTTAACAACTACTTCCCCACAAGACTACAAATCCGTAGTTTATATTTTGTGAAAAACAAAAAACTCAGCAAGTAGAAAGTGAAATTTGTTAAATATGTATAACTTTAATGTTATGTAATAAATAATTAAATAACCATGCATCTACTTTGTTGGACTATTTATTCTGGGGTGGGTCTTAATCCTGTAAATAGAAACATTACCACCAAGTTTGATCATTGATGTCAAAATTTCCAACTTTATTGCAAGGAGTTGTAAGCAAATATTTTTCTTTCCTTTCATATTCCTATCTAGTCACTGTTGTCACAGTTTAGTTCTTTATTATTTCTCAACCTCATCCCATTCTTAGAACCCCAGAATCTCCAGCAGAAAATATGAATACTTACTGGTCAGACTTTTAAACTGGATTGTGATTTATATGTCTTAATATATTGGTACCTTACTTTTACTGTTCCCTCTCAAAAAAATATTCAAATCTTGAAAATATTTATAGCCATTGTAAAATACACACACGTGTGTGTGTGTGTGTGTGTGTGTGTGTGTGTAAATAGATACAGGATGCTAATCAAATCATCAAATCCTTGTTTTCTGACCTGAATGAATCCTTCAGTTTTTCAAGATAATTGTTCTTTTTGTATTAAATAGTGTTTGAATATTAAATAGATGTTTTATTTTACTTAAGAAATTATTGCAATTAGTGGTTAGACTTACTAAACCCTGGATAAAGATGGGAATTCCATGTATGTGTGTACATACACACACACACACACATACATACATACATACATACAAGGTTCCAAGTGTGAAACATTGAAAACAGAATATTATGTAACTGTGAAAAATCATGTTGCTAAAGGTTGATAAATGATAAAGGGAATAGTCACTGTATATCATAAAACAGTAAAAATACATGAGATTATAAAATGTTATATACAGTATGATACCAAATTAAGAAATATATGCACAAAGACCAAAAAGGCATATAACAAAATGTAAACATTTGTATTTCTTGAGAATAAGAATTCAAATTCTTTTCATTTTCTTAGTCACTTGTTCCTTAATTTCCTAAAACTTCCTCAATAGACATATAATTTAAAATATTACACACACACACACACACCGGCTCCAGCAGAAGTAATGCCAGACCACATACGTGAATATCTCATACAAGATGGACAACAATTTGAACATTTTACCTAAAATGTCATATAGTGTGCTTGAGCTGGTAATTTATACCAAAACTTTTATTAAAACATCATAAGCATGCATGATTATGATTTCTAATAAAATCATAACTCAAGTACAGGAATGACTTCTGCTGAACCTTGTATGTATGTATGTATGTATGTGTGTGTGTGTGTGTATGTACACACATACATGGAATTCCCATCTTTATCCAGGGTTTAGTAAGTCTAACCACTAATTGCAATAATTTCTTAAGTAAAATAAAACATCTATTTAATATTCAAACACTATTTAATACAAAAAGAACAATTATCTTGAAAAATTGAAGGATTCATTCAGGTCAGAAAACAAGAATTACTCAAAACCCTGATGCTAACACTAAATTGTGTCTATCCCACAAGGCAGTTAAACGCTGACACTTCAACTGTAAAAGCCATGTCAGTTCCTGTTGGTTCAGATCCTCTTTGGATTTGCTGCTCTAGTCACATTTAACTTGTTTTTAAAAAATTAAATATAAATTAGAACCCTTCCAATACTATTTAGGTAGGCCAGGCTAAGACAGGTGATGACATGGAGCCTCACCAAGACAGTGGACCCCCAAAATTAGAAGAGAAGAGTCTGACTGCACTGATAACAAAGGGGCCCCTTCTAGATCTAAAGCTGTTCATCTCACTGGTTCCCAGACTTTTAAATTTTATGAATTTTCCTACAGTAAGGAAAAATTAAGGACCCTACATAGTTAAAAGCTTTATTTTTACTTCCATCTATTCTCACCATTTTATAAAAGAAAGCACTTTTTACATGAAAAATATAATGGCATAATTTCAAAATAAAATATTGAGCTTCTGGAGAAAAATAATTGTCAGCTTTACACTAAAACATAGGTGTGACACCATTTATTGAAAATGTTATCACCAAATGGCGGTAATCCTTGGACTGGTATTTGAGAAAGTCTGAGCCAGCTAACGTCTGGTGATTTCTCTGAGAAGCTTTTGTTTGATGACTAAGGTAGGTTCATTGTTGAACTGAGAAATTTATTATAAAATGAGTCAAAACACAAAGATGTATTTGTTCCTCAGAACTAACATACACCAAAGAACAATAAAGAAATTGCTCATTTGCTAATTCATTTTAAAACTTTCCTGAACGGTTAAAGGGGTGTCAGAGATCTATCTCTTCTAAGAACACTATTGCCCATTATTATGGATTTGAGGTTTCTAGGATGTTCACTATTAGAACTCTTCTCATAATAAACTCAGGTCTCCAGAATTCTTTTAAGTCTAGCTGGAATCCTCTAGCCAAGATGATGGCCCAAACCAAGATATACCTGCTGTCCTAGGATACATGGAAAAAAACCAAGGGATAAGCTATCTCTACATGGGTAGCACAACAAATCAATGAAGAGCAAAACTGCAATTCTAAATCTCACTTTTACAGCAGCAAAATCTGTTCATCTGTGACAAAGGGAATCCTTTTCTCCTGATTGCTCTGATTATTCCCAAAGCCACTAAGATTACCCAAGAACATTTGCTAGCCAAGTCCTGGCTTAATTATCATAGCATATACTTGATGAAAATACAAACTAATCACTCACTTTTGTTTGTTTCAAAGTCATTAATTAAAGTCAATGAAAGTTTTAGGTAAAGTAAAAGGAGATTCACTGAAGGCAGTTGGTTTCAGCTAATAGGCTTTAGGTAATACTTAGACAAAGGTCAACATTCCTGTGTTTTCTTCATAGTTTCTTAATCCAAATTCAAAGGTAGTGGTTTCTTTTATGAATATTTTATTGGATGAGAATAAATGTAACATTTTATTTGGATTACACCACTCAGAGAAAGAGGGAACTAGAGAAAGGCCAATAAATCTTAAAGAGTTAATTATTTATACAGAGAAAATTTACTTTGTATGTTGTGACTTGTTTTATTAGTATACTGCAGTTCAATTTAGATTAAGAAGCAGAAAGATTATTGTTCTCCAACAGAGAAGTATCATAAATAAATATAGCAGAGAATTTTTTTGTATTTGTGCCAAACTATCTATAAATATTCAGAATTAAAAAAAAAAGTATGCTCCTACTCCTCAGGTTTAAACTCTTGAAAGGACATTTAGCTACACTTAGCCCCAAAAATTTAGTTGTGGGGCTAATCAGATCAGGCTCTTTGTCTAGAGGTGATGGCACTTGGAAGATTGGTGTCATATTACCTACAATAGCATCATATTACCATTTAGTTTACCTACAAAACTATTTTAAAAAGATCATTATTCTGTGGACAAGAATATACTATTATATAGTATGACACTGGTTACTAAAAAAGTCCTGTTGTCTAATAATCCAAATTATAGGTCTTTAATTACTATTACTTGCAATACCGAAGTTACAATCTCTTCTAACCTATCAGAAAATAAAATAGTGATGAGAAGAAACGTTAGAAAAAAAGTTTACCTCCCTGGCATAAAGTAGACACTCAATAAATGTTCATTGAATCAAATGAATGGATGGATGGATGGATAGATAGATAATTGTAGGAAGAATTATGAATTCTGACACTACACATGTCAGCCCCACAGCCCTCAAGAAGTGCACATATACTCTGTAACAATCAGTCTTGACCTCAACAGTTACAAAACAATGCCAGTTATAAGAATGCTCCATATTTTGAATGTTCTCTAGGGCAGAAGTGAATTTCTTCAGTTTAAAATCAAATTGGACCTCTTTACTTACCACTGAGTTGATTCTATCCTTGGGTCTTCCCTAAAGTCCATTCTGCTATGAACAGACCCATGTAAGATTTCCCCAATTATTTGCAAAGCTCAACTTATTTCTTAATTTCCTTCCAGAATTGTAAAACTGATAGCTACCATTTATTGATCCCTAAATATATACCAGTCACTGTATGATGGACTTCAGATACATGGTCTCATTTGATGTTAATAAAAATCCTACACATACATTTATTCATTTAATATGAATTTATTATGTAACTTCTAGGTATCAGGCAATGTTCTAAGAACTTAGAAATTATTCAGTGATAAAACAGACAAAAATCCCTGTCCTCAGAGAGCTTACATTTCAGTAAGGTGGATAAAAGAGTGAACAATAAAATTGTTTATTATTATTAGAAGCATCCTTACTTTGAAGTTGAAGTAACTAATGTTCAGAGAATCAACTAACTCCCCAAGAAGACAGAAAATAACAGATTTGAAGATTCAAATCCAGGACTCCAGTCCCAAAGATGTGTTTATTATCATTAGGTCATACTGTCTCTTACAATTGAACTAGAATAGTGCCAATTACTTGGAGTCCAAAATTGACTGTCCAACGTATGGTGTAACTTAATTGAGTACATGGTCAAATGCCAGTCATCTTCAGAATTGCTGAATGAACCAAACCTCTCTGCCTTTCATGGGTGATTCAAAGATTTAAGGCAGCCTGGCAAGCTTCCTACCATAGTGTTTAATCCTATCTTCCAGGCATAAGATAGGATTATACTTCCTCTTCCTCTTTGGTTATATAGAAACATGTGCATATAAGTAAATTTGTCGCTTACAGAATGGAATATTTAATTTCTAATTCACTACTGCTCAAAACTCTCTGCTTCTTCTTGTATTAAGCCTGGAAATATTCAATGCTGGTGGCTTCTCTGCTGATCTGGGAAGGTCAAGGAGCATGAGAATAAAACTTAACTAAGCCATTGGAAATTTGAAGATTTTTGTTACACGAAAATCAGCACAACCAAGTTGATCCTATAGGCCATTTCTGTATCTCTTTCTCTTAATTGCAATAATATGGCAATAAAGGTAAATTGAAAAAAAGTGAGCTGCCCACAGCCTAGGAAGTAACCGTATGATATTTGGTAGAGAAGATACCAGAAAGTGAAGAGAAGTTATATACAGAGAATTGTGAGAAAAAATACATTATGAGAAAAATATACCTGAAAAACACCAGCAAGCAAGGAAAATGTATGCAATAAAAAAAAGAGAGACTGTTCTCGCTGCTAAAGCTGAGGAATTATCACCAAGCACAATCTCAACATGGAAAGAAAAAATAATAAATTTGAAGACCTTATTAATGTATTTGTTTCTTTATATTTTTCTCATCAGCTGAGTCCTTCCTCAATGAAAAATAAACTCTGGGAAAACAAGATACAAGTGTCTGCTATGTGCCTGAGTGTCAAACTCTTTTAATGAAATTAAAAGTTGGACCCGTAAATCTGATAGTACTTCTCCAACATACAGAGCCATAGAGAAAAAAGCCTTCAAGAACCAAGACCACCTGCATTGACATTTTCCAAATTAAAAGTGAAAAAGGAACTAATGTTTTCTCATTGCTTTCCATCGGGGAGGGATTCTTACCGCAGCAATGCCTACTGCACCAGATTAGCAAACACTGTAACTTCAGGAAAATAGAGAATACACACACAGGGCAGAGCCCCAAGACCTCCACACAGGTGTGCCTTACCCTGAGTGACACGGGTGCTACAGAAAATTATCTCTATCACTAAAATACAGGAAATTAAATAGTAAGGACAGAAAGAAAAGACCCTGTCCTATTAGGGTTTCCTAAACTGAAATTATTCTCGTAATAATTTACCTTTCTTACAATTCTTAATTCTCATATTTTTTAAAGTATATTCCATTACATCTTTTAAATTTTAACCTTTTCATGTAAGAAGTCAGTTTCTGGCAGGATTGCATTAATACCTACTTCTTATTATTGGGTTTAAACATTTTCATTACTTGAAATACAAAACAGGAAGATTTACAATAGGCCCTGGTTTATAAAGACATGGGTCCTTCTGAGTATTTATCCAAAGAAATCCAAAACACTAATTGAAAAAAATATATGCACCCCTATGTTTATTGCAGTATTATTTATAATAGCCAAAATATGGAAACAACTTAAATGTCCATCAATAAATGATTGGATAAAGAAGCTTTGATACATTTGCACAATGGAGTATTATTCAGTCATAAAGAAGAATAGAATCTTACCTTTTGCAACAACCTGGATGGAATTAGAAGATACCATCCTAGGTGAAATTAGTCAGACTGAAAAAGCAAATCCTACACGATCTCACTTATATGTGGAATCTAAAGAACAGAATAAAGGAACAGTCAAAATACAATAAAAATGAAAGCAAAAAACTCAATTAAAAAATGGGCAGATCATCATGCTAAGTGAAATAAGTCAGAAAAAAACAAGAATTACACGATTCCACTCACTTGTGGAACATAAAATTGAAAACAACAAAGAAATAAAACTCATGGACACAGTCAATAATAATTTAGTAGTTATCTGAAGGGAGGAGGGTGGGGGAGAAAGGACCGGGACACAAATACATGGTGATGGAAAGAGAACTGACTCTGGGTGATGAACACATAATGCAACGCATGGAGGATATAATGTAGAATTGTGCACCTAGAACCTATGTAATTTTTACTGAACAATGTCACCCCAATAAATTTAATAATAATAAAAAAATAGGTCCACAGCCATAGATAAAAATAATTTAAAATACCTGTAAGTTATTTCCAAACCAATGGGGACAATGTTCCATGTATATCAACGAGCTGCGGGTGTCATCCAAATCCTTGAACTGTCATCCAGTTATGACTTAGCCAATGCATGCTCACAGTGAGTGTCTCATAGAACAGGAAGCCCCTACAATAAAATACAGATTGATATTAATTGGCCTAAAGAGAGAGACTGGGTTTATTTGTGGAATTATGGAAACCTTGAAATTCAAATTTGTTTCCATTACCACAATCCATTTGAATTGATGTTTTTCTGTCCAAGTTCCTTAGATGAAAGTCTCAAAATGGATGGGACCCTCTACACAAGTCATAACAACAACATTTAGTGGAATTGTGTCAATCAAAAAATACTCAAGGATATACCTCATAGACATTAAGTGCCCATAAAGCTGACTATTCCACAAAAGTAAACCATGTACTTGGAATCGTTGAATATCACGTTCTGAGTGCAAAATGTAATACTGAGATTCTGCAGGTAGTTCTTGGCCAAGTTCTTACATCATACTCTGCAGATAATTACTGGCTAAAATAAAAGATCAATCAAATATTTATCTCCTACAAATTATTAACACTTAGTTTAGCTCATTTAGACAGAACATTAATTTGATGAAGGTAGTATTTTTCTAGCTCTATGGCCCAGTTACAGTCACTCTTTATAGTGCTGCCACAGGACACAGTCCTGATCCTGGACAGTTCTCTGCACGATTTCTGTAATATTCCCAGTATCAATGTAGTGACTCGTCATATACAATTAATACGTATTTTCTAAATGAATGAATCAGTTTCTTAGTATTAAATGTCACGCATTACAGAAGAACCAATAGGAGAAGATAAAGGGAAATGCTTAATGGACACCTATTACATGGGAGATTCTTTGAACATTTTATATGTTATCTCACTTGACACAACTCTGTGGATATTATGTACATTTTACAGATGAGGAAACCATGGCTCAGAGAATTTAGTAATTTTACATTTACCAGGTTATTAAATGATGGATGCGGCTTCCAATTCAGGTCAATCTAGCTCCAAAGTCTATCCTCTTCCTAATATGTAGTTTATTCTCACTTATCACTACATATTAAAACCTATCTTCCCCTTTTCCAAACCTTGGCAACTAACAGTGGTTCTCATTGCAACAGCCCCATTTACATTGTACACACTTTCACATCAGGTTTTTTTCCCCTTAATTGGATATCCTCCTTCCTCCCTAACATTACAAACATTACTCTCCTTTCAAAAGCCATTTTCTACGTGAGTCTCACTTCCCCACCAGCCCATTTCTCTCTCAGTGTGAATTGCATAATTTGGCATCTGTGAGCATAAGTTAGTTTGAGGTGTGTCCTTTCTTGAACTGTTTTCAAAGTAGACTATTATTTCAATAGCAGTCACATTATAAATTCTTATATTTTGGTTTGTTTTTCTTGAATTCCCCAGTTCTTCTCTTCATTGTTGATATATTATAAGTATAACACAAATGCTTCAGTACTGTTGGAAATGCTAAGGCTATGCCATGCTAATTTTGTCTCCATTCTTTATGAATTGTATCATTTGATTCTTTTATAATAAAAGATGATGTCATGCACAAAAATTGCACTGAACCAGAAGTCAAGAGACCTCAGTTGACATTCTAAGCAATAAACTAAACTTGTCTTTGGGGGCAAGTAATATAATTTCAGTACATCTCAGTTTCTTCATCTGTAAGAGAAAAGATTTAGACTAGATGTTAGCTAAGCAAAATGTTTATCCTTATGTGTTTTAAATTGAATTCCTGAAGAGAAAAATTGTAATTGTGGCTATGCGTTTTTACAACCAGGCTTATTCAAGTTTTTTTCCACCCAGAGGCAATACTCCCCTGTCTCCTACCTCCTTGATAAGGTCCATCAGATGTAGTATGGAAAATGTAGACATTAACACTCTATTCAAATTATAGCCAGTTTTCCCAACCCATCCAGATATATTTCAGCAAATATAACTTGTTAGCAAAAACCACAGTGTTCCATTTTCTGAAACTCAAACTTCCACAAATGCATAATGCTCTACAAGTAAAATATTAATAATATGTTCATATATTAGACTTGAGTCAAAGTCAGTACCCTCTCACCAACCATTGTGTCTTTCCTTATGCTGTAGTTTTTATTATACTTCGCTTTTATTTAAGTCATCACATGTATTAGAGGTGGGAGATGGATTCAAGTTTTTTAAGTGAATACTTTATCAAATTTACTATTAAAATAGGAAATCTCTATATTGAATATAAGGTAATAAATCACAGGTGAACCTTTAAATTAAAGCACCATAAACGATAACCGTGAGAGACATAATAATAATTCCAATGGCATACAACATTCATTACATACCATTTTTTTCCTTCACACTTGCTTTCTTTTATTTATTGTTCCATTTACTCATCCATTCTTCCATTCAATATGAAGTTACTGAGCATCTACTGTGGATCAGCAATTGATCCAGTTTCTTAGTTTCACTTTCTGATATTAGATGAAGTTCAAGGAATTACTTTGTTTCTAGAACATGCTGTGTAAATGTAAAAAAAAAAAAAAAAAAAAAAAGAAACTTAAAGGAAGTTCAACTACGGAGGGAAAGAAGAAAACCCTCTTATTTAACTTAAAGGAAAAAGTCCCCAAAAAAGAGAAAGAAGGAAAACCACTAACATTAGGGAAAATGTTAACTTCATCTGCATAGGAAAAGAAAATAACTGAAACATTCCATAGCACCTTTACTCAAATACTCTATTTGAAAGAAATAACCATAGTTGTTTAGTTAGGTATACTTTATTCCTTATTGGCAAAATGAAAATTTCCCAATATTGTAGAGCCATTTTCCCATCCAATATCTACTTTTGTCAACTATTATAGCAACCAAATCTAATGCACTGGATTTATGTTTTTGCTGTATTATCTCCTATGCTTTATCAAATATGGACATATCTTGGTACAAATGCATTTTACAACTAATAAATTATTCAATCATTAATAGGATCTCTACTGAGAAATCATTACCTTTCTTGACAGACTCAATTAACCTGACATTTTGTCTTCAGCAAGTCAAACAGTGTTGGAGATCTTGATAGTACTAGGTTAAAAATGTATACATTACATCCTGAAAATTAATGTCTTAGGTAAGGAAAGGTTTTATTTCTTAACTCTGCTGTGTCATTTAGTCTTCTGATCTTTCATATTATTAAATACTTTAGATAACTAGTCTTAATTAGCTAAAGGGAAAAGGAAACAAAAGCTCAAAAGCTCATGACAGATGTCTCAGAAAATTCATGCCCAGAAGAATTTACTTGCATGGTACACTGGGGCCCCCAGAATGTCTAGAAAAAAGACACAAAGGGGAGCTTTGAATGTGTTGTAAATGTGTTGACTTATTTTACTAAGTTTACTTGTGGGGAGTTGGAGGTTTTATTTTTCTCTAATTGAACTTACCAAAGTTAATGGCAGTACATTTGCTTTGAATGCCTGCTATATACCAAAACTTTTACAGGGCACTTCACAGAATTTAACTAATTTACTCTTTAAAAGCATTCTACACTGTACATAATATTATCATCTCATTTTATAGAAGAGGAAAAAAGCTAAGTGACTTGCAATGGGTCACCCAGTTCATACAATTATGTGTTGGAAGTATGTCCATTCCCCACACCTGTGTTCTGAAGCTCTGTTTTCTGACCTGTACACTTGGCTAATTGCCGCATTTGGTTAAAGCACAATGCCAGAGAAACCAGGACTATATGTTAGATCCCCATTTTGTTCAATAACAAAGGTCAGTTTGCTTAATAACAAAGGATAATTCTGCTCCAAATGTACTATCAATGTGTTCCATTTGTCATTCAGGAAACCAGGTGAAATTGTCTGAATGGCTCAATATGAAATGTTATCAGATAGCCAAGCATTTCATGTTGCATTCAAGACCAATGGTGCTCATTGTTCTCACAGAACAGGAATAAATGCATTGAACAAAATAGTGTAAGTTTCTGTGAGGGCTATTTCCTGCGACATGGTAATTTTCATATAGGCTTTTGAAGTTTAGTTTGTTAAAAAGTATAAGTATCAACATGCTGAAATTCAAGAAGCAGTAAGCTAATGATCCTATGATTAGATTCCCTCTCTAGGACAGTTACTGTGTGAAGGAAATACATTTGTGACTTCCACCAAGTGGATTTTTTAAAGAAGACATCATCCTATCAAATTATGTAGATAATTCAAAACTTCCCCTTAAGTATCCCTCCCTGTTCTTTGTAAGTCACCCAACAATTTGCAAAAATAACCAAGGGAAATGTTTTGGGTGGGCTCTTGAAGATATTTTCAGTTAAGTGGTAGAGGTTTAAAATACAAGCATGGAAGTGCCTGCCATTTAGAGAAATCACCTGCTCACACTGTTCCATGGAGAAGTGGAATGTTTTAATATGTGCCATTCAGTACAACATGTGGACTGCATTAAGCCAGGTTATAGCAGGTCATGCCACGTGACACAGCTGAGCCACATATAATCGCCAGCAATGCCACTTGCTCAGTGCAACATAAATTTAAACAGGAGTAGGCTTTTTCTCCTCAAAAAGAGTCAACAGCTGCTGTAGATAACAAAATGCCCACACTACACCACACTGGGAAGGGTTTGTGCTTTGACATAATCTGAATTATATGTAGGTAGTTCAGTACGTCTATATTTAGGGGCAGCTCTATGAACAATGGGTATTTGGGTTCATATAATACATTCTTTAAATGGCAACAACCTCATGTTTTTAATAGTCCATTTTGTAATTTAATAACTTGTGAATAAGAAACATTTTAAAATATAGCCTTAAAAATTAGAGAGTAGAGACAGATTTTGGCTTAGACAAGCTGGCTTCCACACCAGTGGGCCAAATATTTAGTATTCTAATTTAAACTAAAGATAAAATACTCTGCAAGTGCAGACATTAAGAAGGTTCAGAAAAAAAGAAAGCAGCATTGAATTATGATAAAATAAGAAGTAGGAGAAAATGAAGAGCTGCGTTGCTGAATATCACAACAATTAATTTCCAAGAAAAATCAGGACATATGGTATCACTGGCAAGCATTTTAATCCTGAGAACATTAAGAGGTATGTTAAGTTTTTATCCTTGAAATAGATTATAACATTACAATTTGAATTACCTTGACTCTGGATACCACTTTTGACATCAAATTTAAGGTCTCACTTAAGCATCCTAACAACTCTTTGAATAGGAAGAGAACAAATGTCTTCTAGCAAGCCCACCCAGTGCTGGTCACACCCACCATGACAGGATACTCCTGCCCAAACAACACTTTCATGTGTCTCTGTACAGCTATAATTAAATTAACCATGTGTTAGTTTATAAATCTATTCAAAGCACAAAAGTCTTAAGAATATGGGAGCATTTTTGCAATGTCTTTTCTATATTCATCAATAAATATGAATCAGTTTCATTGAAACAACCTATGGGCAGTATAAAAATGAGCTAAGTATCTCCTTAATGACATGAAACCTAAGCTTCAGAAGCAATTCTTGGGCTAGAACGAGTGTAATATAGCTCTATTCTGTAGAGCACAGTCCACGGGTATGTTTTAGAAATAACTAGCGTCTGTTGACTGCCGAGTATGTGCTAAGTACATTACCTTACCAAGCTAATTTAATCCACATAAGAAAATTAGAATACCAACAAGAAAAACATATAGTTTAAGAAATTTGCTAAAACTCATATAGCCAGTACATGGCAGATTAAGAGTTCAAATCCAGAACTTCCTGATAACAGAGACACATCTCCACAACAAACAGCCATCTTTTCTATGCCCTCCCCCAACCTCACCTGCAATGAGAATTTTCTGTCCATTCTCAGGCTAAATATGTGCTCCTTGGAACTCATATTTAGTCCTCAAAGTATTTAAAGTGAGCAACAAATAAACTGAAAACTCTTATGGCCAAGGACTTTATAAAGTACTTCTTTTTTTCCTTCCCATGCTTACCTACATGTGTGGCACAAAACAGGCATATAATATTTGCTGCATTTAAATGTATTCCCATTATGTCTACTTAACTGTTAGTCCCCTCTTCCCCACTCTGCTCTGACAGTATCAGAGATACTGCTGCGGTTCTAGAAATAGAACTAGATGTCCAAAAGTCCTAAATGTTGGATCCAGCTTTGACTCACATTAGTTTTGTAACAACTGAGGAATTCATTATTCTGTTTCTCTGAACTTGGTATTCCTCACCTATAAAATTAGGATATATAAAATATGTTTCACAAAGATAAAATATTGTCACATTTTCCTTTGGATTTTCTTTGTGTGTGCTCTACACAGAAGGCAGGAAAATTTTCACTTACAAATTTTTAAGTATTTGTTATAAATATTAGCAAAATTATCTGGATTCAGTATCATCCATTCATTCATAAAGGTGTCCCTTTGGGCAGGCACTGTCCTGGAGCATAGTTATGTACAAGTAAGGTTGAACAAAATCAGACTCAGTCTTTGCTCTCATGGTATTCATGACCTAATGGAAAGCCAGATGTTATATATGAATATCATTTTATTTTAATACTTTCATTATTATAATGTATCTACAATTTCAATTTTTATTAAGGGAACTTTCAAGAGTCAATTTAAAATCCATCAGATCTGTGATCCTAATAATTGAAATTTCTTATAAAGTAACAAGAGCAAAAATTATACATGACACCAGAAGTATAGTTGCCCACACATTTCTTATATATTACTAGCCACAAATAGAGCACTTAGGAATTCCAGGGACTGTTATAAAATTACAGAAGTTATTTGAACATGAAAGTGTTGCGCTCAAGGTATCTCCACCATAGGTGCACCATTACAACTCAGGACTTATTTTCACAAGATGAATAATTAGATTAAGATAGATAACATGGCTTTGGTCATCTCCAATGCATTGTTTGAGATAACATGAAAATAAAGAGAAGTATCTCAGCACTTACATGATGATATTTTATATTATATTAAATAGTCTGAAGAATTGAATTCTCAATAGAAAATACTCTGCATTATTATTTGCACAATACATCACAGTAAATTTGACATTTATACTAATAAGTTTCTTAAACCTGGCATTATCTTAAAAATATATCCACGTTAAAAATTGATTTTCATGCCTTAGAATTGTATTTTTACTTACTTTTATTTCTCACAAAAAGATGTGATGTTTTTAATGTTAATAATTTCATAACAACCAATTAAAAGGAATGTAAAGAATGGATTTTAAAAAAAAAGAATGGATTTTTTTCACAAGAAAGGAGTTATTGGCAATGAATTTCAACAAATTCCCCAGCTAGCTAAAGCTATATCATGCTGAGCAATAGAGTAGGTAAACCTTCCATGGCAATCTTTCAAGGACCCATCATTTATGGCCGTGCTCCCTGTCCTCTCTTGTCCTCTAAAATGCCAGTTGTGTGTGGAGGAAGCGCACGTTTCTTCCACCAGTGCCTGCTCAAGCAGACAGTTTACTAATTTGTAGCTCGGTAAACCTTTCATCGCACTGAGCACCTTGAGGTTAGCACATCTCTAATCATTATTTGATAACAGAAATCTGCAAGCATCACATCCCTAGTAACAAGTACATTGTATCTTAGCAACCAGCCTTGATATTCAAACAATTTCATTAAAGCGTAGCACCTCTTAGCAGGTGGGTGAGTGCGGGTGTTGATAAACATTTATAACATGATCAGCCATTGTGTTTGCCAACACTATAATCAGCATGATAAATTTATGAATTTGTTTACAAGCTCCTTAGATAGCCAATCTAAGCAGGTAAACTACATTTCAGACTGGTTACGAGATCCAAATATCAAATCTGTATTTGAAATGAAGAGTTTCTTTAGAAACCTATCAATTTAAGAGATTGCCAAGCTGTTTGTAGTACAAAGACAGCATTAATATCTTTGTTGTGGTTTAATCTTCAAGTAGTAGTGTTGAATTTAAATGCTTCAGGAGCACAATCTAAGTGGGAACTTCAGCTACATTGAGATTCATAAGAATTGTGCAGTGAAGGAGGTGTAGCTGGAGCTTTTTCTTCTCCAGATGGTCAGAGCTAGCTGATACACCTTTTGTGCCCAGTGATTTATTTCATACAGGGTAAAAGAAAACAAATGTAGTGATTTTCCCCTTTACACACACAAGGAAATTTTTCAGCAAATAATTTTAATACAAATTTTAAAATGTATTTTAAATATATTTATTTATATTCATTTAAGGAATTACTGATATGTCAGTATCATGACTTGGTTCAAACATGAACAGCCTTTTTTCATCTGTTTACTTCAGTCTAATACTTATAATATCTGGATTTGCATGGAATTTAGTATTTCATGTTAGAGAGAT
This sequence comes from Lyroderma lyra, assembly GCA_004026885.1. NCBI lineage: Eukaryota > Metazoa > Chordata > Mammalia > Chiroptera > Megadermatidae > Lyroderma > Lyroderma lyra. Next base: position 596,259 of record PVJL010000071.1, on the reverse strand, counting down.
TTTGAATCTTTTTCCTAGTGAATGATCAGGAAACCATATGTGTGTATTTTTAAATCTCCACCAACCCATCTTCTCCAAAACTGAAAAGTCTTCTAAAAAGTACAACCAGAGCACATCTATTTCTTAATTATATAACACAGCTCTTAATATTACTATAAGGTCTCGAACCTGTGATTGTTCAAGTGTTACCAAGTATAAAAGTTCACTGAGGCATGCACTGGCACATAGGTAAAAGAAAAACAAGGACTTTTATACTTTCTGAAGTTTGAACCTTGAACTTACAGCACAAAGTTACAACAAGGCCCTTAGGCTCCTCATCCCTGAACAAGCTATTAATCTACCTGAAATAGGTGAACTTCAGTGAAGCATTATCAAATAGGTAACAAGCTCCCTTTCAAATTAAAACCAGCCATGATGAAAAACAAGCTTGTTGACCTAGCTTGTTCACCATGAACCATGACACGGCAGTTAATAACTACCACCTGGATAACTCCAAGCTTCAACAACCAGCATCAAAACGTTTGCAAGATTCAGAGTCAAAAATGTGGAGCACAACCTTCAAGACTAACAGCTCCACATTAAAATGTTGTTGATAAAAATTCTTCAGGATGAAAGAAAAAACTAAAAACATCAAAAAGTTGTTGTCAGAAAGGATCATAATCTGGAGATTACTGTAAAGCAAAGAAAAAAAAAATGATCTGAATTTTTGTATGATACCAGGTGGGATGGGGGACAGTGTGACGGAGGTGGGAAGGGGAAAATGAGGCACCATTTGCCATATACATTATATTAACTGTCATAATTGCTGATCTAACAATCATTCCTCCAAATTTCCTGGTGCTTTCTAATACCTATTTCTTGTACTTTGGCTGTGTGCAGAGCAACTATGTTAGTCTAAGGAGAAAAAAATAATTCAACTTCTGAGGTGGGATGGAGAGAGGGAAGAGTGACTGGAATAGAGGTGCAGTATGATTTCCATTTTGGTCTAGTATTTAAAGCTCTATTTATACAAGCACTTTCAACCTGCCAATTATTTATCAGCTCCTTATATTCCTAAAAATTAGTAATTTCTCATGAAAATTTTAAACTTTGTTTTCTTTGTGGAGTTTGGGGGCAGAAACGCATATGTTTGTGATTACGTATGCATGCAAGTGTTGTGTGCGTATTTGAGTGTGGGTATAAGTGAATATGGGTGTGAGTGAGAGTATGTTATTAGTTTATTCTCCTTACTAAAGTCATCAGATAATTCTACATCTCCTTTTTATGAGTGTTATCAAACTTTATTGGCTCCGTATTCGACAGCCTACTTTCTACATGTGGATTTGTGCTCAAAATGTTGAATTTCTAAAAGTGTGTAATAGAACATAACTAATACAACTGTTCCAGAAGTAAGTTTCAAAAGTGAGAAAGATTTTCTGTGTAGTATTTTGCCTTCATAAAAGTGTTGTACATTATAGATTATTTTCTCATTAAACTAAAAATATGGACAAGTCAATATCTCATTGCCAATATCACCAAGTAGTGAGGACCCTTCAGAGTTGCCTTTCCCTGCCTACACTTGACAGTTAAAGAAAGGTACTTCACACATCTTAGAGATCTACCTCCAAGAGGCAGCTACCTAGAGTTGGGTGTCAATGTCAAGGCAAAACCTCAAATTTTATGTAACCAACATAGGATGGTATATACTCTATATAAAATTCATCTGATACAGCCTATTCAAACATAAAATTGTGGCCAAAATAATTCAGACTAAAAACAATAGCCTATGTCATTGATAATATTAAAATTCAGAGTTCGAGAAAGAAAATAGGAAAGAACTGTGATTTTACTAATCAATTCAGATACCAGAAAAAAAAAAAAAACAACACCATTGCAGTCCTATGAAAGGAAGAGCTTCCATAATAAGCCACTGAGTAGCTTGCTGTTAAAAAATTGTAAGGATTGAAAATTCCAGAGAGTTCACAGTGCTTGCTATTTGTGTAGTACTTTTCATCTGCAGGTATCAAGGTGCAGGATAAATATTAACTCAGATTCTGTCTGTTTTGCAGCACTTGTAGTTTGTACACTCAGACTTTTAGTCAGAATTATTCCCTTAATTCCATTTTACTTCATTTCCCAGGACAAAAATGAGTTTTAGTTTTTCACATAAACTTCGAATATAATTAAGAAGTTAAAACACCCATGAAACAAACTTCTAATCTCACTCAAAATTTATTCTCTTTTTTAGATTGAAAAACATTCCAATTGGAATCAAATTAATGTTTGAATTCTCTGCTATAATCAAGGAAAAGGTATATTTCTTTAATAAAGCTTCTATCAAATTTTAAAAATAATGTTCATTGAAATCTTTTTAAGTTGTATAATATCATAAAAGATCTGGATTTCTTAGACAAAGTAAACCAAAGACAAGTTTAATCATTCTTGATTACACTAGGCCACCATTGTGGCCACGTATGATTGAACTGTGTTGTAATACAGCTCTGATATATAGATGGCGGTTTACCCCCAGAGCAAATCATAATTCAGATTACAATTTCCTTTCCCATTTTTGTATCTGATTTTGTGGGCTTTTAATTTTTTTTCTCTTTCCATAACCTGCCATGTTACTCTTAGAGCAATCTCTACTCCCTTCCACCTTGTAACTTCCAATATGTCAGCCAGGAAACCAGGTATCTGGGCTAAAAGACTAAATTTGTCATAAGTGAGGGTCTGTGGTTGTTCCCAATGAAAGAGGTGCATGATTTTATTACATTTGTGACATATATGCATTGTAGAGCTTCTTTATTTATGACAATCTTCTGAGTATATGTGATCCACATCCTTAAATAGATGAGCTCTTACCATAGTACAAAAACAGACAAGTAAGAGAAAAATTTATATTTCTACCATGGTAATTTGAACAAGTTAAATGGTAAAAAAGATTGTTCATAGAATAATATATTTAAAGTAAAATAAAGAATACTCAAAAAATAAGGTAGTGGAACTGTTGGTTGTTTCCTTTTCTTTCCTTTGTTTTTTGCAAAGCTGACTTCTGTTTCTAGAAGGTGAAAATTTCAAAACCATAATTCCCAAATATTTTTTATATTCACCTATTGGAAACTCAGGATCAAACCACTAATATTATTGTTTCCCACGTCTTCTTTGGTTTGCTTTTCCAAATTAGGTTGTCCATATATTAGCAACCATTACAACCAAACTGGAGCTACAGAAAATCGAGTGAGAGAGAAAATACCTTACCAGAAAAGATACTAAATCAGAAAGGTAAGATCATACTGATACCTAGGGACATGTACAACACAGAAAAAAAAATGGGTGAAAATCTTGGAGAGAAAAAGCTCATGCATAACGTTCACAACCACATACCTGAAATAACAGTGCAGGTAACACTGGTCAGTAGGTTAGACTTCATAAAGGATAAATAATGGTGCACCTAATGTTCTTGCAGCAACCTGCTGATGATCATGGCAAGCACCTGGATCTCACTTACCTGAAATCAAATTCTTAGTTTCCCAAAGATACATCGTGTAGCCTTCATCGTGAAAACTCCATTTAGTCTAAATTAAAAATATTTTTTTGAATTTACAAAACAAACTTTTACACCCCCAGAACACTCATTTCTCCCAACTGCCTTTATACTTTCTAAAGTGTAAATAGAAAGAAATCACCTGGAGGGTTGGTAAGATTATAGATTAGAGTTTAGATTCTGAATTATACATTACACATTATTCTTATGATGTCATATAATCCTTCATATTTCAGGATGGTTTTGTGAAAAAAAAAAAAAGAAACGCATACAAAATAATATTGTACAACTCCTCTCGCATAGGCTTCTAGATCATCAGTAAAAGACAACCGTGCATAGTCAGGAATAAGACTTGACAGGCTATCATCATAGTTGCAACTAAATAACGAGAGAAATCACTACACAGATCTTTGCTACTAAAAGTGTGATCTGTGGATCAACAGTGCTGGTATCAGTGGGTACTTGTTAGGCAGTATCTCAGGCCCCATCCCAGACCTACTGAGTCAATATCTGCATTTTAACAAGGTCCCCATGTGATTCTTGTGAACATTAAAATAAATAATAGAATGCCTTTCTGTCTTCTATGCACTGTTCTAAGAATTTATATACATTTACTCAATTAACCCACAAAATAAACTCACAAGGTAGTTGTATAAAGACCACTGCTTTATAAATTTAGGCAACAACATGGTTTCACTAATATAGATGTTGAAAATGGTATTTATGAGTAGAAATTTGTTTCCCTCTGACACTCCACAATGGGCACACAATGGTTCTTTAGTAAATCTCTGTGGGCAGCCATGGTGACCTTGGTCTATGACATTCCTCTCTTTATAGCCTTCAGTTCTTGGCCAAGAAGCAATCAACAGAGGAACCAGGCCAGATACTCATCCAGAACTGTAGGGTGGGACACTTTTGTGACAATTTCAAGCTCCACAATAGGCAGATGAATTTTCCATCTCGGGTTTCCTTTCCTGTCAATGTATGCCTTGCTTTAAAATTTAGGACCACCATAAGAGAAAGTTATTCATTTTTATTATGTTTTATTCAATTACAGTTGACATTCTTTAAAAAAATCTTTGCATTACTAAGTATATTGAATAAGTAGAAGGTGGGATTTCTTGTGTGTTATTCCTGGTAATGATCCAAGATTGAAATAATTTCAGGAATAAAATCAAAACAAACCTTGTGACTCCAGAATGAGGAAGGAAAGGAAGGAAGGAAGGAAAGAAGGAAGGAAGGAAGGAAGGAAGGAAGGAAGGAAGGAAGGAAGGGAGGAAGGATGGGGGAAGGGAAGGATAGAGGGAGGAAAGGAAGGAGAGGGAGGGAGGAAGAGGAATATTTCAAATCAGATTGGATTTAAAACCCTACTTTAAAAAATTATATTTAAAGCCATATCTTTATAATGAATGAATAAAAGAAAAAAAAAGTATGTCTGGTTATTCTTTCTGTGTTTATTTTAAGCACAGAATATTGCGTATCATATGATAGGAAAGAATTCTAATGAAATTACACTATTTAGTCCTTTGGACATAGACCTATCTCATGGTATTTTTTCCTTTTATTTGACGTAAGCCATATGCTATGGAATTTATTCAGTTAAAACAATGACCAGAAACTGTTCTTTTAGGATTTGAACTCTTTATTTTATCTACCTAATAATCACTAATAAAAAAGTATATTTTATTACCTGAAATATGAATGCCAGAAGTCTCTCTTCATTATCAGAACTGACACTATAATGATGAGAAGTCCAATTTATTTTTACTATTGACTTCTACAATACTGGAATTCATTTTGGAATCTTTAAAACCCCTGGGAAGATTGTTAGACTATTTTGATTGACAAACAACAAAAGGTACAAAAAGCAATTTTCTCAGTTATCTTTAAGATACTATTTATACACATTTTATCTGTTGCAATAAAGCAATTATGAGGTATGTGTATAAAGTTCAACACCAAACTTTTTTTCATACTTTAATGTTTTATAGCAATCTTTAAGAGAATTTTCTTCATATCATAATTTCTAAATTTGAAGCAAAAAAAAAACCTTTTTCATTTTCATTTTGTGCCCATTCTAACTTTCTAATTAAACTCTAAGCATTAACTATGATTCTTGCTGACATATTTGTGTCAATGAGCTTCTGAGGTTTTTATGCAAAGCCCTGAAAACTTCACCCAGGGTATCATTAAATTAGGCAAGACCCATTTTTCTGTGTGTTTACTGACTGAAGCACATAGTCTCTGATCTTCAAAGCACATGTCTGTCTCGGCAGTCATGCCAGTTTTCACAATTTACCATTTCTTTTAATCTTAGTGAAATACTCTGTTTCTTACTTTCACATGAATATCCTTTACCTGGGAAGGGAGGGGGCAAATAACACTTGTTTGAAGTTAATTTCTTACTTTTCTCTCAGTGCAGTGTATCTAAAAAAAACAAAACTTATTGAATTAAGTTTAATGACATAATAAATTCTTTCATTCCAACAATAGTGTGGTTTAATTCACTGATGCACTTTAAGCTTTTGCCTTTAGCATCTGACGGGTCATTAGTCTGTATATAATCCAGCAGCCAGACTCCTCAGAGCCTAAACTCTATCAGCAACTACCAAATTGGTAATTTCTGAAATATGACTGGTAGGACAAGTGTCCTGAAAAAGAGTGCCTTGGGCATCCCAGATGGAGAATAGGGCATGACAAGCAACAAACTAGGACGGAATTTGATACTGGCACTCACTAAAGACTTCATTCATTCTAACTCACTAAACAACTGTTCTCCAAATGATTTGACTTCTACTTTTGATGTTTCTAGCCAGTAGGTCATGCAGTAAAATTGGTTGCTATGTGCCAGTAGGCTTAAAATACTATGTCATTGAGTTGCACATATTCTAATCATGTTTTGCCCCCAAAATCTTTGCCTCATATCACAACACACTCCATGGAATCACTACCAACCATCCTAGACCAAAGCAGGCTAATTACTGCACATCACCCCCACATGTGAAATATTCTCTCTGCTGGGTCACATAGTTGTGATTCTGAGAGCATCTTCTACTGCTGGAAAATAGAAATCGAGATACAATTAATTTTTTTCATAATTTCACATATGATTTGGGAAAACATTTTTCCATCCTGTTTTGTAGTTGAATAGCCAATGTTTTTAATCTATGGTAGTTCTGCTATAGTGCTACCTTTATTCATTTATTCAAACAGTGTTAGAGATTGAAAACAAGTAAAGGTAGCAGGCCCTGCTATCAAGAGTTAAACAGGTCATTTTAGATAAGTGATATAATAGTGTAGTTTGGCCTGCATCATCACCATCATCTTCATCATCATCATCAATCATCGTCATATGTTTTTAAAGAATTTAACATAAAACATACAAGACTAGACATTAGATATAAGTGAGACCTGACATTATGCATGGATAAACAGAAAAAAATTCACGCTTCTCCCTCTAAAATGGGACTTTCAATGTTTTATAAAAAGCATATTATCTCACTCCATCATGATGTCATCTTCCTAGAGGAACTAGGGGAAGAGACTAGACTCAGTCATGGCCTTAAACATTGTATTTAGAAATTTAGCAGCCAGTATGTAAAACTGCTGGCTGTCCATGGTCCCCATGAGCAGAGGAGTAGTATTGGGAAAGGAAGGTGACTGCTGAGAAGATGAGAAGGGAGGAGGAAGGAAAACCAGGAGTCTGAAAGAGAAATGAGTAGAGACAGAAGCAGGAGGGCAAGTTAACCAAGAAAGGAAACGCAAAAGGAGAAGAGAGATTGAAGACTGAGTGGGAGGAAGACCCAGGGAGAAGAGCATAAAACTAGAGCACATAGGCCTAAACCCATGGAAGTAACATACTGAAAATAATGCAGTGCTTCCTCGCAAAGAGAACAAGGAGTTCATGGATCAAGTTACAGGGCCTCAGACACAAGAAAGCCAAGTGGCCTATTGGGATAGGCAGCTTTTAACATGGCTCCTGCCTCGTAGTATTCACGTTCTTGGATAATCGCCTCCTGCTGAGTGTGGGCTGGACCTGGTGACTCACTTCTAACCAATAGAACACAGTGAAAGTAAGGGATGTCTATTCCAAGATTAAATTACCAAAAAGCTCTGGCTTCCACCTTGCTTGTCCTTTTTTTGCTCTTTCTCACTTGCTCACTTTAAGGGATAGCAGTAGCCACACTGTGAGCTGCCGTATGGTCCTTTCTATAGGGCAGCTCACAATATGGCAAGGAACTGAGGGAGTGACAATGAACTGAGGGAGGTCTCTGGCCAACAATGAGTGAGAAAATGGGGACTTCAGTTCAATAGGCCCTCAGGAATTGAAGCCTGCCAACAACTACCTAAGTGAGTTTAAAAGCTAATCCCCCCTGAACCAATCTTTAGATTAGACCACAGCCCTGGCCAATATCATGATTGTAGCTTTGAGAAGTCTTTGAGACAGAAGCACTTAAGCAACCCTCAGATCCTGACCTACAGACACTGTGAGATGATAAATGTATGCTGTTTTAAACTCCTAAGTTTTAGAATAATTTGTTATACTTCAACAGATAGGAAATACAGTAGATTCTCAGTTAAGCAGAACTCAAGCAACCACCTCTCTCAAGCAACTGGCACAAAACGTCTCCAATATTTTTGCCAGGTGCTTGAGAGTTTTGTCAGTTGCTTGAGAGTGCCAGGTACCAGCACCCAGCATCTGCCAATCCCTGCGTGTGCCAGTTAACTGAAAGTCTGTGGTTTACACATTTAATATGAAATTGACCACTTTGCCCAAGATAAATTCTAAGTTAGTAGGTGGATCACTAAGACAGTTTTAACAGATTTGGTAACAGAATTGCAAAGTCTCAACCTGTGGTAAGCATAAAAACCTGCTTTAAATTAATGCACAAATCATCATATTTCAGAGGCACCTGGGTTTGAGTACCAGTTATAGGCCAGGTACTAACTAACTGTGAGATAATGGCCACAGTAGTTAACCTCTCTGAAATACAGTCTTCACATGTAGAAAATGGATCTAATAATTATTCCTACCTGTCATGAGATTGACTTGAGGTCATGTAATTGAAAATGCTTTGGAAACTCTGAGGGTACTTAAGAGAATGCTGTAGCCCCACTCATGGGATTTCTCTGCATTGATAACATTTTAAATATTTGCAACTCCTTAAAAAGTATTTCCTCTTTTGTATGAAGCAAAAGATAATATCTCTGTACTTCTTAAATTTTGCCACAACTGAAAATATCTTAAGTTCTCATTCCATCTTAAAACTGGTCATTTCTTGTATGTTAAAGATTTTTACTTTTTTAAAGGTGTATATTTTAGGAAAGCCTCCTTAGATATTGTGACTAACATAAGAATTCTTTCTTATCAAGTGATTTTTTAGAGGAGTGTTTGAAGGAGAAGTAGAGGGCAGAAAGAGGGAAAGAACGCTAGCAACAAAGTGAGCTCGTATGGAGACTAGCTTCTGTTGACCTCACTGAAAAGCTCTGGAGCATAAATCTCACCCTGAGGCATTAGGTCCACTTGAGGCAAAGAGGTGGGCCTTTACAAGCTGCCCCATTTCTCAGTCAGTCATTGGCCAGCGGGCAATTCTCCAGAGAAGGAGGCAGCTGGGAGCCTGCCACCACACTCAAAGCAGTTGGGAGCACGTACCAGCCACTGAAGTGGACCTAGGCAGGGTACTAAGAACATCCTCTACAGGATATATGTTACATGCTTTCTCTTGGCATTTTATCTTCATTTCTGCAAATAGGTTTTAATATGCTGAGTCGTTTCAGAATCTGGTCGCTTTTATACCAGTTGTGTTCAATGAGACAGCAGAAAGATTAGCTGTGTAGAAAAAGGAAGATTTGTTTCTAATCACATTTGTGAAACTCAATTCAAGTCAGGTAACCAAAGAAAAGAGGTCATTGGGAGACATTTTTTTTTCTCCTAAAATATAACCATTAAAAATACATATATAAGAGAACCCTAACCCTTTTATTGTTAATTGATTTCGTTTCTTTTACAAATGTGTCAAAAAGCCACAAAAAATAAAAAGTTGACATATTGACCATTTTATGCATTTAATAATAATATTTTTGAACTGCTTTGTATATAAATGACATTATTTTTATTTTAAATTTTTTGTTATATGGTAATAAATTTATCACCATATTGAATTTTAGCAAAAAAAATTTCAAAACATGCTAAGTGACATAAATTAGATTTAAGTACAGGTAAATTCGAATCTAATGGCATTGATGACATAAAAATGTATTACAAAATGTTATACAATATGGCACACAAAACATCTTTGTTGTTGATAGCACAAGCCACAGGAAACATACGTTAAAATCTTGTAAATGGAGAAAAGAGTTTTTGAGCTCATGGGGTAAGCTCGAGTGCTGCAGTCAGCAGATGGAAATATTTATTTGCAGATATTCGAATGTCTCAGCAAAAGGGTCAAGCAAGGCTTGAGACAAGGAGGGCACCTGAGGAGAAATGGTTCCTCAATAAGCGCAAGAAGAATCACGGGGAGATGAATGAGAAGAAGCGGGGAAATGTGAAGTCGTGAACTCAGGTCCCTGAGAGAAGCAAAGGCAACAGAAATCCCAGCCAGTGCCCAAGAGGAAAGAATCGGGAAAGGTAGATGAGGGGAAGGGAAGGAATGATGATTTTTTTATTTCAAAGACGAGAATATATCTAAGCAGTTTGGGATCATAGGTATATCTCACCTACCTCTCTTGCCAAAGCACAACTGTAATGTTCCTGTTAAGTTTTTCTGTTTCTCAAATCTGACATGGGCCATACTTTCTTCCTTATAAAGTGTTTACATTTGAAAAGCTCAATTATGAAAGAAAAGATGGTAAAACTTCTGTTTATCCAGTGGTTATTACTCACACACTTCAGCTGAAGCTTCCTGAAATATTATTGCTCTTGGTTGCATTTTTGGGGGGTGTTGACTGGAAAGTTTATTTTGACATCAGTTGCCTAGTAGAAATTCTGGAGCTCTCAGAATGCACGAGAGGCTTTATAGAGGACTTCAGATAGGAAAGTGAAATCTGGGATTTATACACTATATGAGATTCCCAGCCTTCCCTCCTTCTAACCTGAATGTATGATCATTGCCAACCCTCATGTATATTTCTGACATTAATTAATTTTGGCTTTTTTAGTATATCTGAAAAAAACTAGAGATTCTCTTATGAATAAAACACTACAGTGGCAACACTATTTCAACCAGAATTCAGTCTCTTTCCATCATCCTCAAACATAGGTTACCACTTTTTAAAACTATTTCAGCTAGGGAATGTTTATGTATGATAAAAATAAATGTAAACGTGGGTTTAAGGTGATTGTCCTGCTTGCTTTATATAACAAAATATCTGCTGGTTTTCAAACTTATATTGAAACAGTATGTTAGTTCTGTTCTGACAGTATATAAAGATACTGGCTTTCCTAGACACATAAGCAAAGTCTTTTTATGAGCTTATAAAGGCTAGACTTAGGAATATTCAAGTAGTGGGTAATTCATAGGACAGTATCTTTAGTCATTCAGCTAACATAGAGGGCAACCACAATTTATTCTCCTTAGATCTCTTCTTCCCATTTTTTATATTCTTGGGAGGTGAGAGGTATTTAGAAAAGACCTACATACATTTTTTTATTATTATTGAACTATCAAAGATAGTGCTCTCTTGTGGGATTCCCTTCACTTCCTTGCTCTGTTTATGTTCACCAACTTCAGAGAAGATGGTGAGACCAACCCAAAATTCCAGCTTACTATTTGCATTATAAATGGAGGTACAAAAGGGTATTTTGAAACTTTTGGTTGATCTGGCATATCAAAGATTTCTTTCTAAGCTACTTCAGTAACTGCATTGAAGTAAACTGAAAGCAATAGCTTAAAAGTGACAAAAAAGAAAAAAAGTCATAAAAAATAACGCAGCTTTTTTTTTTTTTTTTTTTTTTTTTTTTTTTTTTTTTTTTTTTTTTTTTTTTTTGCTTTTTGGTATGTGGGTAGCTCCCTGACTGGGAATCGAACCCAGGCCGCAGCGCTGACAGCGCCAGCGCCGAAGCCTTAAGCCACTACACCATCAGGGAACTCCCAACTATGGAAATCTTCAGTTTACTCTCCCACCTACCCTCCTTCTGAGTTACTTCTCTTTCTTATTCGCTTCTCTATTTGCAAGACTCAACGAGGAAAAAATCTGGAGTTTTCTTTTTTTTTTTTAATTTACGGGAGGAGGGTGGGTATGTGGGTAGTTCCCTGGCCGGGAAGCGAACCCAGGCCGCAGGGCCAACAGTGCCAGCACCGAAGCCCTAAGCCACTATACCACCAGGGAGCTCCAGAGTTTTCTGAATTCAAGTGTTAAACTAGTTCTCACTGGAGTGCAATCCATTTTCTTTGCCTTGTTAAATCTGCACTCAAACTTCCAGCAAATAGCTTAACTCCCATTTTTTAATCTATTGAGCTAATTGCCAATACTACAGTTTTGACTCTATTCATGCATCTTCCGTTTTCTTCTGCTTCATGAAGCACCCAACAAAACTACAAGTCATTAGAATATCTACCTGACGGTCAATACAAATGAGGCTTATGAAAATTATATAAGAACTTCTCACATCTTAACAGTAACTATAGCTTTCTTAATTTACACTTTGACCTTCATAGATCTGTGGTTTTGTTGTCTGTTTTCAAAATGGAGGTCAAGGCCTCCCTTAGAATCATGGAAAAGTTGAACTGGGCTGAAAAGAAGTGGTGCTTAATTCTACTAAATAGTCACTGAACATGGTGGAGAGTCTTCCGTGGGTTCCTGCAAATTAAACCAATCAGAGCCCATAGGAAGAGGCAAAGATTGCTATGTGGTACTGGCAGTTCCCCAGGGAAGGAGCTAGGCTTCTCCTTTTTAGCATTATCTTGGAAGAGTTGAAACAGAAAGGTTGAGGATTCTTCATGGGCTCTGAGGATTAAGAAAAGTAAATTTTAAATGCACAGAATATGAAATCTTATTATTGGGGCATTAGGAGGAAGACAAAATCTTTTGGTCACCAAATTTTTTAAAGTAAAATATATATTATTGCTGAATATGTTTGTATGAAAAGGTATCTCTAAAATGAAGTTATGTCCATATTTTACTGTTTGTCATTTCTAAAAATTATTTAAGCCATGCTATTTAGAAAACATACCCTGTCTGCCTTTCACTGTGCAGGAGCAGTGTCCAATCTTTTGGCTTCCCTAGGCCACTTTGGAAGAACTATCTTGGGCCACACATAAAATACACTAACACTAACAATAGCTGATGAGCTAAAATCAGGTCAGTGCATAATTTTTGTAATGTTTTAAAAAAGTTTACAAATTTGTGTTGAGCTGAATTTAAAGCTGTCCTGGCCCACATGCTTGCTTTACGGTGTAAGAGTATTTAGACTAAATTAGTCTATCTGGCAAATATCCACTTACAATATGAAGCCCCTACAAAACCATCCCAAAATTTACTTTTCTTTCACATTTTGTCATACCTTATACTGATAGGAAAATAATTCATGTGGGAACAGATATCAGTCTCCCTGTTCTGATTTTTGTTCAAAGTAGCAAACATTCCTGGATATGAAAAGTTGAGAACACAGAACTCTGCTTATAATTCCACCTACTATTTCAGTGTTACACTTTGAAATTACATGCAAACTGGCCCCTAACCATCCATCCTTCCACACACCCCAACTATCACCCACCAAAAATAAAAAGAAAAGCAATAAGATAGTCTCACAAATATAGTAAAATAATACTAAGATTAAATTTTGGATAAAACTGAACAAGAGAGATGCTAGCATTGCCATTTAACAATATGGAGCTTATTAGACCAGAGGTACATCTGTCTCTAATTAAGTTAGGGAATATAGAATGTAATCATTTCAACTTCACAACAAAATTTATTTCTTTAGGGTAATTAGATACTTGATTTGCATTTGAAAAGCTACTGTCTATTTTTAAACCATAATACAAAATTTGCCTCCAAGTTAAGCCTAGAATACTGTTATCTGTCAAATTATTTCAATATTGTTTTTAATAAATCAGACCATTGAAAACACATTCATCTGTCACTAAATTTAGTATCACACCTAGTTAAATTCAAGCCATAATATGAGCTTCAACTGTAATTTCTGAAAGCATTTATTCATTTTCTATCAATTTGCCAAACTTCTAATGTGCAAGTTTACAAAAATCATAGAAATCAGTATTTTCTTGGGGCTGCATAAAAGCATCAAACTATATTTGGCAATGACTCATTCTAGAGGAAAACTTTAGAAATATTCTATTATTGCCACATATTTCTGTGCCTGTGTTAGAAACACCTCAGTATCTTTCTCTTTCTGACACCACCTCCTACCTACTTCCTCTAGTTATGAGAGTCAAGGCAATGTTACGATGACCTCTGCCATATTTCATTAAGACTTCTTTCCGATGTTGGCACTAAGTCCTCCTGTAAACACACATCTCTTCAATTGTCCATCTAAATTTCTCAGGGGAAGTCTGCCTGAAAGTAATAAGGAAACAAACAAAAATTCGTAATAATGCAAAGGAGGCTAGAACCATTATATTTGAACAACGCTGTTCTATTCTGAACCCCAGATGGCATTTCTATAAATTGTGCATCTCTCTGAGGTTATAAACCATGTTGAATACTGGAGGACTTCCTGCTGGTCCTTAAGAAATAATTTTTGCAGGGAACAATCATAAGACTTTATCAACACTATTAGGATATGTTGATTAAACAGTTTTTAAAAGTGAAAGAAAAAATCCCTGACAGTTTTAAAAGCAAATAACAAGAAACATGGTAAACATTTGACTTGTATGAGAAATGGGGTTTCCCAGAAATTATCTCTGTATTAATTGTTAGGATTTGAAATTTAAAATATAAAAGTTACTACAAACTAGCATTTTATTTCATCTCTTTACTGACATAAAGCTGAGACATTGTCAAACACAACATATTTTTAAATAGAAGAATAAATAAATATTTATCTTTTGAGAAGAATTTTATCAGACTTCCTAATCAATATAATTTAAAGTTTTATTTAGTATGATTTCTTAAGATTCCATATAAATCAGAAGTCAAAATGTCACTAATAAATCTTTATATTTATACAACCTCATTTAACAACTACAGAGCTATTGAAAAATAGCTATAAAATGTTATACACTGTATTTAGACATGATAGAAGATTAAAATTATAGAAAAAGATCCACTCCTGCTTCTCCTTCTACCCAGGAAAGAAAGACATATTGTGACTAGAGATATTTAATAGGACAAATACAGACAAATGCTAAATCCTATAAAAGTCAACAAGATCAATCTGATACTTAATGATAAACGTTTTCTTGTTCATTTCTAATTCTGCCTGAAAAAAAATCCTAGATTCCATTTAATCTCTGCCATAGTCCTAAATATTTCAGAGGACAATAAAATCTAGGACTGCCCACGCTGCCTTCAGTGTCTGAAAAAAAGACCACCCCTCCCCCACATCAGGTTCGAGTACACCAGAGCGTGTTTTCCTGTTATTCTGAAGCATGCCTTTCTTCCCATATTAACAATAAAAGTTTGGTGTGCTATCTGACTGCAGAAGTTCCTTCCTGAGCACAAGTGTGTCTTATCTGTTGAGAAATTCTGACACCAGGTAGATAGTTGTTTATGTCAAAAGCATCTCCCTCTTAAGCAGATAACAGAGTGTTTTAAGAGTCTAGATGAACAAGTTGAGTTCTCTGTGCAAATATATAAAATACTGCCAAGATAAGATGGCTTTTTTTTTTCTGGAAAGACTATTACTCATTTCTATGGTGGACCATTCTACATATAGCCCTGTCATAAGTCCGTGTTCTAAGGCTGTCCAGCAATTGTCCACCCCTATGTAACTTCTATACATTTAGCCTCTGCTCAGTTTCTAGAATCCAGTCAAGTAAGTCTAAAAGACTGACTGCCTTTTTCTAAACAATTCTTGGTGTCTCCCACCTTTCCCTCACATAGGGGACATGCAAAGAAGAAAGAAAGAAGAAAGAAAAGGAAAGAAAAGAAAAAGGAAAGGAAGGAAGGAAGAAAATAAACTACGAACTGGGCAGTTTACCATTGCTCTTTCCCCGAATCTCAGCCGAGGCTGAAGTTAACGTAGCTGCTGACCTACCCCCAAATCAGGCTTGCTATGCCTTGCCAATTTCCCACCAGTCTGTTTCTGCTCCTGAAAAAGGGTCAATCAGATAAAATAACTCAGGTTCATGTAAACATATTACTGATCTATCCTTTCAGGTAACTAAATATTCTATCAAAATTTAAAGATACAAGTTGCCAGATAAGACCTCAATCAATCAATCCTTTGTTATTTCTTAAACCCTAAACTAAGCATGTGCTGGGCACTCTGCTCAAGGTTACAAATATGAATAAGAGAGTTCTTTCCCTCCAGGTGCTCATAGTTCAGTGAAGTCAGCATATATAAACACTGTGGTACGTGCAGTAATAAGGATATATACTGTCTATACCGGGAAAACATAGGGGAAACGTCAAATTTACACAGCTTTATGTTAAAAATGGGAGCGAGGTAATTCTAAACGCCAATACAAGAATCAGAAAGTCTGTGCTAATGGGGTCACATTTTGACTTAGTCATGTATCAAACACTTAGGAGCTACCTCAGACAGAACACTGTACTCAAGAACTGAGTGATCTACCTATTAAATCTGTTTCTCCCCTGTCCTCTTTTCTCCAAACCCACTGCCTCAGACCAGGGCCTCATCATCTACCTGGACTATGTGCCCTCAATACTTCTGATCGGCCTCTGTTAGCACGCTGAGTTCGTTAGGCACACTAAAGATGTGACTCCTGACTTGGTATAAAAATAGTAAAGAAAAGCAAGAAGGGCATTCCAGAGGAAGTACCAGCCTGAGCACAATCATGCAGGTGGGACAAGTGTGGTGTGAGCGGGCAAAAGTCTGCTATTCCAGCATTTGCATAAGGATAGACTCTGATTTGAATGATCTGAAGCCAATACAAGGTATTTTTAGTCCAGTGAGTATTGTGAGGACTTTCAGTCAGTCTTCCTAAAACAGCAACTTCCTTTTCTAAGATTGAAACCAGCCCTAACTTCAGAATTTCTCTTCCACTAGCAAAGACTCCTCCGAAATATGCTCTGTTTCTCCTTTAGAATCCAATGTACCTGGAGACCTTTCCTTAACTTTAGTCCATCTATCCCCTCAGATTGAATTAGTACATATTTGTATTTATGGTCATTTTCATGTTCTTCTCAATTACTGTGTTGTCTGCCCCACAACACATTGGAGGCAAAAGACTTGAATTCTATTTCTTTTTCTTCCCCCTTTCAGGACATTTTAGAGCTCTGTAAATGCTGTTAATTTGTCATGTGACTTAGGATTTCACAAACAGAAGCAATTATATTTTCATAATTGTTTCTCAGGCAATACTTACGTTTAGAGATATCAGCAAAGTAATTCACAACAGGAGGTGAGTGTCTAAGATAATTAGATATGAAATACAATAAAACTGGCTACCACTTCAGAATGCCTATAATAGATCAGATGTCTTACACCCTTTGTCTTATTTGATCTTCACAATAATGTCATAATGTCAGTATTGTTACCCCTATTTTATTGATAAGAAAACTGAAGTTCAGAGAGATGAGTTTGCCCATTTTTCAGCATTCAGTAAACAATTATTTACACACACACTCAATTTGCCAGGCATTAGGCATATGCTGGGGATATGATGCTTAGTTAAAAAGCACATGGTCTATGCCCACATGGAGCATGCAGTCTCCTGAAGAAATCAGGCTCCAAGCAAGCATCCACACACACAAATGAGCATGTAATTGTGCATTTGGGAGATTTTAACCTAGTCAGGAGAGTTAGAATCTTATTGCAGAAGGGAGCTAAAAGTGACCAGGATTTAATCATAGGGAGAAAAAAGAAAAGATTATTTCTGGTGTAGCAGGACAGAATCGGGATTCAAATTTACATCCATCTGACTTAAAAGTTCACTATCTAAATATTTTTAAATCCATGAACCCAAAATAATACAATTTAAACACACACAGAGCTCTCATTGGTCACCTTTAAAGAATGCTAGAAAATAGCTGAAGCTGATAAATAAAGTGTTAAATCCTTTATTTATCCTTAGTTTTATATACAAATAACAATGAACATATAATTCCCGAGTAATCAAATAGAGGTAGTTTCTTTTACTAGAAATATTTTAGCTACTAGTTTAAAAAAGAATTAGTATGTTTCAGCTGACAATAAATTAAGAGATCTAGGCAATGATCAAACATGACTACTAATATCACAAGAAGGGAGACAAGGAGACATTATTTGCCTCCTAATAGAAATACACTACACAAAATGAAGTAGAGTTGACAAGGGAAAAAAAATCCTGAATCCCAGCATGTCTTTAAGCACCAATTGACAGGAAATAGAAAAGACGGAGGTACATATCAAAAGATAACACAGAAATTTAATCATTAAAATCATAAAATTCACAGGAAAAATGACCCAGTTTCTTCACAAAATAGATGTTGGGGGGGTGTGAAAAAAGAAAGATAGAAGGAAACCTGTAGATTAAAAGAAACAAGAGATAAATTCACCAATAGCTATATATGAACCTTTAGACCCAGATTCAAACAAATTGAATATATATATATATATATATATATATATATATATATATATATATGACAATTAGAGGAATCTGAACCCTGACTTGATAGTGAATAATATTAAGGAATTTTTGTTAAATTTTCAGATGTTAATAATATTGCAATTACCTTTTAAATAAAAAGAGTCCCTTAAGTTTTAAAGATGTATTTGGAAATATTTACTGATGAAATTAATATGAGGGATTTGCCTCAAAATAATCTCAGTAAAACAACATTTAGTGAAGATATTTAGTGAAACAAGATTGACTATGAATTGATTGTTGAATCTTAATAAGAACATGGAGATTCATTATACTCCACTATATTTTCAAATGTGTTTGAAACACAATTTCAATAATAAAGTTGATATAATTTATTAATATAATAATATCTCTTAAGTTTTTTTCTCTTTCCCTCACTCTCGTGTCTCCTACAAGGACTCTTGGCCCTTTGTTAAGTCTAATGTTCTCTTTTAAAGACTCAGTAAAAAAATAAACCAAGAATTTCCTTCATCAGAAAAAGGAATCATCAGATCCATGGGGCTAACTTTGCTTTAATTATCATCCCCTCTCTTTTTGGACAAGGTAGTTTTTAAACAAAACGTAGTTCGGCCAACTCTGAAATATGGTGGGAGGTGACATATACTTTTCTACCCTGACTTTAGGCAGCCTAAAAAAGTGCACACCCTTCAAAACTATTTCGATTACACCCTGTCACACCTCTTCCTCATTTTTCAACTTCACTTTTTTGCCATCCTGCATTTTGACATCATGGGCATTTAAAATTATCAGCAAGGACACAATCCTTCTCCATAGTAACTGTAAGTTTACTTCGTGTTTATACAAAAAAGTTCAGACTCAGTGGCATGCAAACCCAAGTGGAGCCTTAGAGATCTTTGGGTCTAGTTCCCTCAGTTCTGAGGGCAGTAAATTAGACTCCAAAAAAGAAAATAATAAGACTTGCCCAAAGTACATACTAAATGGAATCTCCAGACCTGGGCACTCTACAATGACAAATACAGCTTTCCTCTCCAATTCTATATCACCAAGAACAGAAAATCACTCAAAACCATGATTTTATGATTCACTTAGCCAATGTGTCCCCAAAACATACAATTCTAAGTGAGGTGGTTGACTCCCTTAAGGCCACCTCCCCTCCCTGGCCCAGTTTGATAGCTTTGATGATGAGAATTGGCAGGTCTCAGCTACATCAGAGGAGCTCAGAGGCTGAGGTGCTGCTGAGCCACAAATGGCTCCTCTGTGAGCAGTGCAGGGTGGGCCACACATTCTCCTTGCCTGGAAGATGCCAAGTATGCTCTGAGCCTACAACATTGAACATTTCTCTTCTTTTGATCTTCTTTTAGTCCAGCGGTTCTCAACCTGTGGGGCGCGACCCCTTTGGGGGTCAAACGACCCTTTCACAGGGGTCACCTAAGACCATCGGAAAACACGTATCAGATATTTACATGACGATTCATAACAGTAGCAAAATCACAGTTATGAAGCAGCAATGAAAATAATTTTATGGGGGTCACCACAACACGAGGAGCTGTATTAAAGCGTCGCAGCATTAGGGAGGTTGAGAACCACTGTTTTAGTCTTTGCATAGGTTCCTTGACTTTATTTACAGTTTCAAGAAAACTTGTGCAAAAAAAAATCACTAGTGCACATTTAAAACCCTCATTTCCTCTCATTCGACACTAAACAGACACACAAATGAGTAAAACTTAACATCCCTAATTAGTTCTCTGGCATCAGCATCTTCGAGCTGAAGCAGTTGGCTGAATGACCATTATTGAAAATAATGTTAAAATTTCTTCTGTGTTAATTTCCTATAAATGCAAAAATCCTCTCCATCTCATTCTATATATTTTATAGTTTTCTAAGAAAGCCATACCCAAGAATAACAAATGAATTGCCCAAGGTCTCAGAGGTGGTGAGGATATTGCCAGGAGGTAGGCCACCATCAACCCCAAACCCACTCTTTTCCCACAGCACAGGGAGAAGGAAGGACAATCTGGGTGTCATTCAGAGCTCAGAAGAAGAACAACCTCCCCAGCAAGAAACCATCAAGACCTGAAAGCCATCTGCTCTTTAATTCCCCTTCATGACCCTCCTGTGAAAAGGCACAAGTAAGTTCCATGCTTTTTAGTAAGAGCTGTAAAATGGCTGTGGGAGAACAACCTTGGAGCGAACCTGATACTGGGTGTGTATAAGTGGTTCATGACTCTGCTGTTTAGTGTACATGAGTCATCCAAAAAACAGTGAGGCTCCAATATAAACCATATCCTCAGGCCTCACCCTCAACCCCTGCCACAGGCTTATTCACGTATGATGTGCTAGCCTGGCACCCAAACCCCTCAAATCATCTGTGAGTCAGAGCTCATTACATGGAATATTTCAGACTTGCTATTCTAATGGTTGGCCATTATTTCCTTAATTGAACCAAGAAAAGGAACCTGGGAAATAGGAGCCAAGCAGTTACTTATGCAGTAAAGAATATGAAGCAGGACCAAAGGCACCTAGAAGTAAGCATTCCCTGTGTAGCTTTCCCTAGAGGAGAGCAAAGGTTCTGGAGCCAGACTTCTGAGTTCCAAGTCCAGCTCTGCCTGTAGTATATGTGGGATCTTGGAAATAATACCCCTGCCTCCGTGTCCTTATCAGTAAATGGAAGTAAAAATAGCATCTACCTTATGGGTCTTACTCTTGTTAGAATAGTAATGCCTAGAATGTATATAAATATAATTTATTATATTATATTGTCTTCAGAATACTTTGACTTAAAACCATCTATGTCATAAGTATATATACCATAAAGTTTAACCCATTAACCCATTGCAACAAAGATGACCTTGAAACTGAATTTTGATATCTTTGTTAATTATAAGCTCGCTCAATATTGAATATGTAGAGTTGGAAAACAAAATAAGTTGGAAACTAGTAACCAATATAAACCTCAATGAAATCTTCAGGGAGTTTAAAAATATAATCTTTAGTAATTGACCTTTTTCATGTAATTCTATCTTAGGTATGTCTAGGTATCTTTTTTTAACTCTTAGGTTCATGAGTTTATTATCTTCTTGCTAAAATTCAAAATCTCATTTCTAACACAGGTTATTTACTGTAATAAACTCTACAAGCTTTTAAAATGACAGGCTGAAAGATACAATTTTTTAGAGTTATGAATTAATAGCCATATACGTCAAAGACTTTGAAAATGTCAACTTTTTTATATTTATAGATATATTATTGAAATGATAAAAAATGAACTGCAGAAAGAGGAAAGAACTGAGAACCACATATAATGAATCAAACATACTTAACAAGACATGTACAGACACTTTGGTGTGCATCTCTTTTATTACGTTACATTAATCAAATACTGCTAAAGACGTCCACATGAGCAAAGTGTCACAATGATATTCTATAAAAACAGTCTTTTGAAAAGAGTCCGTCCTGACAGCCATATCAACTATATTGTCTTAAGTGATTGTCAGACCCCCATTTCTCAGAAATTAAGATAATTTCTGCCTCTTGAGCTCCCCTCTTCCCCCCACCCACCCCACCTCACTAAGCTGGCTTTTTCAAAGAACATAATTTAGTTGGAATAAATGCACACATTTCAATAATTACTCAAAATCTGCTGTAAATGATTTAATTTTTTCTGAAAGCATGATATCAATTATAGTTTTTAAGTTTTCACAGATTAGAATAGAAAATTCTGGTTATTTAGAAAAATAATTAATTTGTCCTTAAAGGACTGTTTTTTTTTTCCTAATGTAAGACAGACACGATGGTTGTACCCAGTTATGATGAGCAATGTTTCATTTTCACGCTGATAAATTACCTAAGTATTTAAATTTTTATACATAATTGTTTATGTATTTAATTTCTCTGTTTAAATTCTATTATAGTCCTACTTTATAGAAAACTAAATCTATCATTTAATATTCTATTTAATATTGAGATAAACACACATAGGAGCAAACAAATGATGAAGATGAATAATATCTCAGGATTGGTTGCTATCAAACTATGCAAAAATCATAATATATTAAGTCCCTTCTGTTACTGTCAGATATTTCAGAAAAAAATAAAAATAATGTATTTAAAAACACAGCTTCTCCTTTCTTTAAAAAGCCATGTAATTCAACTATCATGTCCAGATAATATTTATAGTTCTCTATGCCTATGGTTTGGTTTTGCTCTTTCTAAATTGAACTGGTTCTTCAAACAATTTAGGTACTCTCCGTTTTTGTTTTTGTTTTTTTATTCTGAGAAAAGAAACATCAAAGAACTTCAGGGTGAGAAGTTTATCTTAATTGCTATGCAAATGAATCACCAAAATCTAAAAACTGGAAGCTATTAACTGAATGCAACCCTGATCTTAATATTCTTTATTTTTAAAGAGAATCTATATACAAAATTAATGGCAGGTAGAAAGAGGATAAAGGTATCCATGAACCGCTTAGTGAACTATATATAGAAAGCATTTGGAAAAAAACAAATTAGGTCACTTGCATCTTTGCCTTGATGTAAATTCAATTTTCTCTTTCAGTTTGAGAATAGTTTCCTGAAAAAACTTCACCTGATAAATAAGCAAGTAATATTTCAGTTTGATATATTATAGCTAGAAACCTCTCTGAAACAACAGTAACTGCATAGGAAGAAAAGTTAGTGCGAACATGGTAATTTTTAAGACTGTTAAAGTCACCTCCAAAATGTGGTCCTCTTACTTTCAGACATCTATAAGGCAGGTTTTTTTTCTTCTAGTCCTCGGCACATTGAGAGAGACCAGACCAACTTATTACCATCACTCCCATACAAACCTAATAAAATGTATCAAGGATTGGCCCAGGGAATCCCTTAGCATTTAGACAAAGCTCCAAACTAGGCAGATGTTTTATGAAGCGATTTCCAAAGAGGTCCTTTTCTAAGCAACTGCAAATAACAATCACAAGAAAAATTTAAAACTTTGGGTGAAACAAGCCTTCGGGCCACATCCTACTAGTTGATGATCTTGGTTTGAAATTACATTTTTCTAACTGGTAGCTTTTCCAAAAGTAATCTTGTTAGATTAGTAAAGAGTGAAAAACCAGAGGTGGACTTACACATACAGGTTTACAGAGGCCATATACTGTCCACTCACCATTACTCCCTCCCTCCCCACTGCATTTCAGTATGTTTAATTAGGTTACTCACTTGCAGCCTATATGCACTTTTGAAAGTTCTACACTGTTCCAAACACCTGCGGGACCCTCAGAGAACTGGCCCAGTCTCGATTTTACACAGACCCCTTGCCTACCTTTTCTCATTTCAATACCAATAGCTCTCCATGAAGTTGGGAAAAGCCAATGAAAAAAGAAAAGGAGGTTGTAACAGGGAAGTACAATCTGGTTCTGAGTACTTCATGATTCTTTTCAAACAAGCTGAGCTGCCGTCACTCTCCTATCCCAATGTTCTCGTGCACAGGCTGAAATTGAGGAGGTTGGTTTGATTCCAGAACAGCAAAGAATTTCTCCACAGGCACCGTCTCTCCCTGTACAAGCAGCAGGCAGGTAAAGTAACCTGCCAATTCTCAATGCCTCCTTGGCTCTGCTGAGGAAGGACCTGAGGGTAAAATAAGCAACAAATGGGGAGAGATTCTCTGCAGAATGAGATTCCCTGCTCGTGTTCCTCCCCTTTTCTCTGTTTGCATCCTTTGACTTTCCCACTCATCCAGGGTTTTGAAACAGAGCAAACACTCAGAAACAATTGGCAGGTGATTTCAAGTCGTTACCTGCCTGCCACGCTAATTACAAGCCATTACCTGCCAGCAGCATGCAGTTTTGTACAGTTTGTGACACACAGGGAGGGTCTACTTAACTGGAAGGATCATTTTTCTCTGACTAAAGAAGGCCGGCGTTGGCAGCCGCACGCCTACCAGCGTTATATACGGCTCATCTGGCGATCACTTTGTAATGATCACCCTTGAAGATGTGCACGCGTGCATCTTGCATGGGAAGGGCCGGAAAGACGTGCACAGCGATTCTGTCATTCATCACTCTTTGCCTGCAATTTCATATTATGTGCAGGCTCCAACAGAAGTAACGCCCTTTCTAAAGTACTTCTGTTAATGTAGTTATGACATTGTTGTGTTACAAAATTACATGGTTATGATTTTGTAAATAAAGGGGGGCATTCTGTGTGCCAGAACCTGTATGAAGAAGAAGAGAACACAAATCCTGTTTGGCAGTTTTTTTTTACCCTAACGACTCTGAAAACAGAAAAAATCCTGAGTGAATGCAACTCGGTCACTTTAAAAGTGAAGTTTATAATAAATGTGGTTTTAGATTGTCATCTGTGTTACCTATCAATAAGAGAAAGTTTCATTACAATTTCAATTTCAACTTGCAAGATGGGTATTGCTAATGTCTGTAAATTAAGCACGTCTCTATTAAATGAAGGTCCATCAAAAATTGTCATTTCTGATCCATACTGTATAAAAATTGTGGCACAATGGATAATTAACAATTTTAATGCTTTCCAGTTACTTATTTAAATTACAAAGAGCCCAGTTCTGCTGCTTTCATCTTTTACATTTAATTTTATTTTATTGTTCTCCAATCTCGGTTTAAGAAACACAGGAATTTACTAGCTTTTAATTGACATAGTTAAAAAACCCATTATTTCACTCTTCTGTGTCTTGGCAATGAACACAAGACATCCCAGGTATGTCACACAGTGTATTTTGCCTGAACTTTGAGGATAATTTATAGGATTTTCCAAAATGACCCTTGCTTTTTATTCAGCAGCTTGAACATAAAGACAGAACACTCTTCTGACTGCAAATACAGCAATTATACCAAGCTATGCTTTGACACTGTTACCACAGGCAAGTGGCCAAAGAGCACCCACAGTCAAAATATCTAAGCAAGTTAACAAGCTCCCTTTACTATCCACAGAGCGGGAGAAGAAAGGGAATCCAACCCCTGAGAGATGTTAGAATGAAGGAGAAAAAAGGCTGTTGGTGTTTGTTAAAGAAAATGGTGTCAGTATCTTGGGCTGATCAAGGTGTAGAATCGGCGGCCCTGACAGATGCCCAGGCCTACATTTGACAGGAAGGCTTTTTCCAGGTCAGATCTGCTTGATGATCTCAACTAATGAATGACGCTGGTCTGCAGGCCCTTGCGTTGGAACTCCACCTTGCTTTCATGGTTTGGTCATTCGGGTCTGCCCTCCCTCTCACCCCATCCCTTGTAAGACTATATTTGGCCTCCTCTTTTTTCAGCTCCATTTTATAAAATATCACCACATTTGCCACACAAAAGACATTGAAACTAATTAAGTAAACTCCAAAGAACGATTACAAATCATTTTGCTTCGGCCAGAGATATCAGATTTAATTAGGTGATCAGTGTTGATGGGGTACAAAAAACGGAAGCGATCTCCTGTTTGAAAAGGTTCAGGCCCTATAGAGACCCAGTCTTCCCACTATGACACAAATAATAATTGAGCATTTCTTAAAAAAAAAAAGAAGAAGAAGAAGACAGGCATGAAAAGAGTTTTCTGTGAGAGAAAAAAGCTTTCAACTAAGGTTTGTTTCCCTTTTTTGCCAGGTGATTTAAAAACAAAAAAACACACATTCTACAAAGAAATAGCTATAACCAACATGGATGTCACCATGACACAGAATATAAAGTGGTTCTAACAAGCATAATTTTTGCAAGTGATTAATCAAAATCTATTTAGCCAGTCATCTTCAATGATTATCAACAGACTTGCTTAACAGTACAATGAAGATAGTTTATTTTTCCCCAGGTTACCTGTCAGAAAACAGCTTTATAAAAACAAACCAGCACAAAAAAACAAAAGATCCAAGTTTAAAGATAATATGGTAGTTAAAAACTTCAAATTTTAGGATGCTAGATTTCTTATTCATAATAAAAACTATTGCTTCTACTTGGCCCCACTTCCAACACAGCATTGTAGAGTGAAGTGAGCCCTATTTCTTTCATTCACTAGGAATGTGTTATTTTAATATTGTATATTGGCAATAAATAATATAGAATGGGCTAGTTATTTTTGAATCAGTTGTCCAACTAGGATATAGATATATAGATATAGATATATGAATCTTAGAAGATTACTTTTTTCATAGAAAGCTAGTTTACTTCTATTAAAATATTTATTGACTTAGAAGTTGAAAACATGATGTACTTTTTTATTTTCATGATAACAGACTTATGACAGCCAGACTTTCTATGACAGTGGAAATTCGCATCATTATCATTTTAACTCTTATTCTTGCACACAGACGCGCACAAACACACATAAAGAGAATACAAAGCAAAACAAATACGTAGAGGGTTCCACATGATGAACACTGGACCTCTTTGCTTTCTAACTGATATTTATGGAGTGAAGCAGTTCTGAATAATGGCTCTTTTATGTGCTGTTGTTAAACAATTTTCCTGGAATTTTTGTCCAATAAATGCACATAACTTTATATGACAAGAGAACCTTAAAGCAAGTCTAAAACAGTCATACAAGTTACCAGAAAGGCCAATGCAATATTTCCCGAGTTTAAGTACACCTCAAAATTCCTTCCTTCAGCTCCTAAAATGTTGAAAGGAAAATAATTTTCTATGTTGGCATTTAAATGGTATCGTTCCGTGTGAAAAGAGTTACTGAGACATTTGTTGGAAGTCAACAAAAATAATTTGGACATATTTTGAACTTATTTTATCTGACTCCTCGACATTTAATTTGGTGTGAAAAACGGCAATGGTAGAAAACAGATGTTAAGGGGCCAAGTATACAGCAGAGGTCAAAACAAACATAAAACACTGCTTCCATTTCTAAAAGAGAAAAAAAAAATGATTCCTCCAGCAACAGGTTCTATGTTAAACCTGCTTTTTTATTGTTCTGCTTGGGATATCTGTAGACTGCACAATGCAATGCTGTCTGCCGTGGAGCAATACCTCTCAGCACTGGTAATTTAAGACTTTCTTCTCTGTAATACACTGAACCATCATAACCTGTCTCTTCCCATTTAGTTTAACCTACAACCACCACATACTGATTTGGCTGTGTGTGGCTTTTTCTATTGCCATTTATTACTCTGCTCGACTCCTGAAATTCTGTTTGCAATTTAAGGCCACAAATTAGAAGCGTAAGTCATCTGTTTCCTATAATCCCCCTGTCAGGACTGGAATCGCATTTGGAGCTCAGCACTGAGTCTGGGCCTGGGCCCTTACAGAGTTTCTGATTGGCTGGCCTTGCTAAAAGCTGCAACAGAATAAATAAAATGCTCTGGAAAATAGAGCTTTTCACCAAAAGAGAAAAAAGAGAGAGAGAAATTAAAAAAGAAAGAAAAAAAAGGGAACTGGATTTCAAATATTTTCTTCTCCCTTTCATAATTATCAAATTAATCATTAACAATGGTGGGTTGTTTTATCCCCCAATAAATAACAGAGCTAAATATTACTTCTTTAAGGGCAAAACGCTAAGTATTTAAGATTCCATGTTGGAGTAAAGTATAATCCTGCTTCAATCAGCTACGTATTTTTGCTGCTTATGGAATATCTTTTATAAGTCCTGCAATGTTTCTTATAAAACACGTTTTTCATATTGCAGATGTCCTAATTAGCTAGGTTTTTTTTTTTTAATAGTGTCAGAGATTTTTTGCTAAGCTAAAAATCTGTTAAGTCATAATCCATTCATTGTACCAGGCTTTCCCTTTAAAAATATTTTGGCAAATATCACTTGGTACCCCTGGATTTCATAGAAAGACATCACAAAATCAAACACAGAAACAATTTATCTTTTTAAGGGACATTGTTAGTTTTTTAAATAACATAAGAATTTCAAAAATTTGAGAATATGACTGTTTGGTCTTTCTTGTTTTCCTCAGTTCATTTTAATAGATTTTCTACTATGCCTGCTGGGCTTTTAGACTCTTTTAGCATTTCATATTTTAAAATATTTTCATTTTCTCTCCATTATACTTTAAATGCACAATACACCAGATTTTGTATTAAAGACAGCAAAATAAAAAATATGAATGGAGAGAAATATAGAACAGCCACATCTAAAAACATATTCTGAGTTCTCAGTGCAATTATGAACCGCTATTGGCTTTAAAAAGTATTAGTTAACAGGAATAAGATCCAACAGACTGACTCATGTACTAATAACAGAGTATAAATAAGCACAAATAACTACTAATATACTTATTTATACCGGCTATACCTGGGCCAAAAGATAGGAAATAAAATGGATCAATGTTAGTTGAATGCCTCAAATGCAGAGTTTGTATTTCAAAAGAAAACTAAGTTCAATGGGGAAAATTCTATATGAGAGGCAAGCTAAGTTTTACCCAAAATTAAAAATTAAGTTAAAAAATAATAGCTAATTTTAGAGACAAACAATTTTAAGAAAGAGAAAAGATTTAAAGAAAAATCAAATAATCATAATATTAAATTATTTTAAAGTTTCGTGATTATTTGCAGTACCACTTCTGGAAATGTTTTGTGCTTCTGTAACTTAAAATTGCATATTCTACTTTTTTTTACATCACTCTTTGCAGGCTGTTAGTCTATAGTGTGGCCAGTGATTTCTGGTTATTTAAAAGAAACAAAGGAGGAAAACTCACCAAGATGTCAAGGTTTAAAAATATAGCTACTGTACATGCACACTCCGATTATTTTCTAGATTTTTTTTCAACTATACTTTCTGTGTTGCAGATTTATTTAATAAACAAATGTATCTTCTGGGCCCATAATACACAAATGCATGCTACTGTTAATTCATTTACAGAATGCGCGGTGATGGCCCCTGAGCAAAAGAGCAATCTTGTTATAATGAATGTGTACTATTCTTAATAAGCACACTGTAGCAACGACCCGCACTGCACACAAAAGCACACCCAAACCATTTGGTTTGTTCCCAGAGCTCGGACACCAGCACCACTATTAAATAGCTGTGCGCTGGGAGAGCAATCCAGTATTGGCATGCAAATGAGCGCACGAAGAGGCCAGATGCTGCTCTTTAGAAAGGAAAAGTGCCTCAGCTCGAATTTGGGGGCAGAGAGAACCTGTGAATGCTACAAGCCCAGGGCAGCTTCGAGAATACGTTCCATTATATTTCTGACAGGGGTGGAACTGCCAGTGGGATGAATCTTGGAAAGATGAATGGGACGGAACTATTTGCAAACACGTGAGCATTCAAGCACTCCATATTTCTGTGGGTCTGCTAGAGATTGCCCACCATATATTTGGTTTGGTTTGGTTTGGTCTTAATTTGTTTGTTTGGGTTTCTTTTCCCCTTCAATTCAGGTCCAGAAAGATGCCTCTTGTATTGAAATTTTGCGAGATTTTATCTCTGCTTTCTAGTTGAAAGTATCATATTCATAGCAGTTCAATGGTTCTCAAAAGCTTTATCATTTCCCATAAAATATTAGATTATTAAAAACAACATGAATTTTTTTTCAAACTAACTCATCAAACATGATATTCATCTGTTGAGTGAGTTTTCATAATTTGTAGTGAACATATGACCCATTAGCCGCTGCCTTTATCTTATCATAACATTAGGCTGCCTTGAGGATAGAGGAGGAGGGGAAGCCGGTACTCAAAAGAATGAACCTGGTCTTGTAACAACTTCTGTAGACAGTGTTCCAATCAGAATGAGGACGTTGTTCTTCCTCCTGGCTCATTTTTCATTTTCTTTTCTTCTCAGCATTTAGGGAGTCGTTGATTTATTTGATTTCTTAACGATCGTTGGAGATGATAAGGACTGAAGTCATGGGTATGTGTTTTGAGAAAGGGACTAATGAAAAAGAAGCAGGAACACCCATACAGAGTCAAATTCACAGGGGGGTATGACAGGATTCCTCTGACACAGCTAATGAAAACATTTAAGTAGAATATGTCCGCTTTATACTAATGGCATTTGGGACAGGACCTCCTTCTACCTTCCTTATTAATCAGGTAACAGTAGAATTTATCATATCTCTTATTTCTATAAACATTTATTTGAATACCTACTGTAGGGTGGACACTGCTCAAAGCTCTAAAAAGAGTTGCATGTCACAGGAAATAAAATGGCTCAATAGTGGCCAGATCTACACATTAAACCTCGTAACCAAGTGTTATTAATAATAAACCCATAATAAGTAAATCTTCTCTGCAGAAATACTAACTTCAGTAAAAATAGAAATAGATATAAATATATCTGGTGGGATTATGTCAATTATTTTTCCCAGTTGATCATAGCAGTTTCTCTAAATTTCTGAGCAGCCTTTTCTCATAAGTCAATTGGTTCATAAAATGTATTCATACATTTCATAGATATTTATTGAGCACCATATTAGTTTTCCAGGGCTGTATATGTACCAAAGTATCACAAATCAAGTGGCTTAAAGCAACAGAAATTTATTCCCTTACAGTTCTGGAGGCTAGAAATCCAAAATCAATGTGTCAGCAGGGCCATGCTTACTCTGAAACTCTTGAGGGAGGATGCTTCCTTGGTTCTTCCAGCTTCTGATAGCCCTGGGCATTCCTTGGCATATGGCAGCCAATTCCAATCTCTCCTTGTCTTCACATGGCCATCTTCGCTTTGTGTCTGTGTCTGTTTCTTCTCCTCTGCTTAAGGACCCCAGTCATATTGCATTAGGGCCCACCCTACTCAGTAAGACCTCATTTTATTCTTATTACATCTCAAAAGATCCTATTCACAAATAAAGTAACCCTCCCAGGTACTGGGAATCAGGACTTCAACATCTTTTAGGGGGACCACACTTCAACCCATTATAAGTATTTACTGCATACCAGGCACCTTCACTTGGGTATTTCATCAATAGTGATAAAAAAAAAAAAAAAAAAAAAAAAAAAAAAAAAAAAAAAAAAAAAAAAAAAAAAAAAAAAAAAAAAAAAAAAAAAAAAAAAAAAAAAAAGCCTCTGAAGTCTGCTGCTGAATTCACTGTAAGAATGTTTTTAAAGACATTTTTACTTCATCATAGACAGTCTCCTCTCTGAGAACAATGGAGAAAATGTTCTCAGGACATAGGAGGAGGAATCCTTGAGTATCTTTCCATTGTCTTTTTAATATTTTAGTTATTGGTCTCAAAACTGATCTTATTTCTGTCTTTGAATTGATTGCTAGCAAGTTCAGAATCAAATTTGAACCAACTGAAAATGATTACATAATTACCCCATAAATGTATTTTATATAGTGAAATTTACCTATTTCTATCTTATTTTTCTACCTTTTATCACCTTTTGCCATTTCCATGTTTGTTTGTCTTATTTTGGCAACACATTATTGGAAATGGCATTTAATGACACATTCTGGAGCAAAGCAAGCCCCAAATAAATAAAATTTTAAATTATTTAAGAGTGGGAATTTTAAAATATTGATTATATGACATAGGACATTTATAAGACAGGTTAAATCCTCATGTAATATGAAAGCTTAAGGGAAATCTTTGAAGTGATAAATTTTCTCAAAATTTCTTGATGCCCTATAATGAATTAAATAAAGAAAACCTAAGATTAACACAATCATTTGCTTAATCTATCTGAAAGCTATCAAATAGCAGAAGGAACAGACATTGTAGTCTGACAGACAAGATTTGGTATAAATTGGTATAGAATGTTACAAGACAGAGTAAGAAGAACTGGTAACCCAAGATGATCAACAGTGAAAAGGATGTCCCATTCTCAACTCTTTATTATTAGAAATGTTCAAGCTATGGCTTACCATGAATCGGAGATCTGAAATAAAGAATCTAGGCATTTAGTAAGAAGTTGGCTCAGAGTAATTAATTTCCTTCCATTCAACTCCAAAATCCTAAGATTAATGATTCTATAGATGGTTTATTTTTAATTTTAAAAGTACAACCATTATTTTATTATAACTGGACCCATTTAAACAGTTTCAAACTTATAATTTCACATTTAGAAAAGATTTGGACATCATAATGGGTCCATCTAGGTAGAAGTTGTACACCAAAATTTCCTTTCTACAATCTTGCTAAATAACACCACCACAAAACTGAGAATTTTAAGCAGGCCATATTTCATTTTAATAATTTTAAAAACAAGCAACTGAAACTTAGCAAAAGAAATTTATTTATCCAACGCTATGCAGCATGTCTAGAGCATAACCAGAATTATAAGTTAGCAGTCCTGAGATAGCAACTGGAGATGGGGCCATACTACGCTCCAAAGAATCAGAAAATTATGATAACCATTACACAACCACTCAATTCAAGTCATGTCTGGCTTCCCCTTATGCAATCCCCAGACATCTAGTTTCTCAACCTAGTCACTAAAAGGCATAGGATGACCCTGTGGTTCTTTGGGTGACAATTGTGGATATGGTTCTAGAGTCTCATGCTTTCAATCAGACTGTATCTACACACCTTGGTAATTATCATGACTAAACTTTTCTCCCATTCACATACCACTGGGCCGAATTTCCTTATAGCAGGATGGCAGGATTTCCCTAGTCATCTCCTTATGAACGTGTCTACTGTGCACTCAGTTTAGTAGATAAGATCATTACTCTTTACTCCCTTTCGCTGATGGATGACAGACGATTGCAACAAAAACTGAGCAGGCCCTGCATGTTATTTCTGGCTTTACCGGTGGCATACTCTGTAACTTTACCCAAGTCACTCACCCTTTCTATGGACAGGGTCCTTCAGCGGTAAACTGGAGGTTATTATTATAGTTACACTAGACCATATTAAAAATCACTGAAGTCTGCCCACAAAAGTTCCTATAGACAAGGGAAAGTATATTATCATTATTGTTGTTGTTTATGACCCATACAATGGAAGAACATGAAGATTTAAGATCTCCTCATGGATTTTACTGTAGCCTCCAGAACCTGAGATTTAATTTTGAAAGAATTAAATTTTCAGTCTGCTTTACAGGGGTGATTGTGAGAATGTAAGCTGACAGACTGTTGTCTTCAGAGGCAAAATCCAGACATGCAAAGACAATGCCACAGCTCGAACAAGGGGTGACCCTTTCCCATTCATCTTAATGGAGTGTTAAACTTGAAGCCTAATTAGGTCCACTTAAATGCCAACATTATTATACTTTTCTCTGCTTATCTTCATACCAGAAACAATCGACTAATGCACTCGTTTAATCTGAGTGCGTGCAACGATCACATCCAGACACCCTGTCATTTTGATAGCCCGCTTTGCAGTCATAAAAGTACAAGTTTTAAACTTGCACTTTGGTTGTTTCTAATTATCCACATAATTAGATTATTTCCTATTACATTGAAATTTTAGAGGTGAGACTGTACACACACATGTATGATGTTTATAAGGCAGTGGGACCTGATCACCATTCCCATAAGAAGCTTGTATCAGACTGGCTCCTAGGATAACAAACTAAGATGTGTTAAATGAAAGATCCCATTCCTGCCCTTCAGACAAGATCACAGCTCTGTAGTTCATACATTGTGTATGTGCCTGAGCTTCCTACATTCCCTTTCTGATTCATTATTGCTGCCTGGACTCCATTTTAATTTTTAATTCCTGCAACAAACCTTGGAAGGAACAGAATTAAAAATATATAAATCCACACTTGCCTATTTTGTACCTAAGAGGATCCAGATACAGGCCCTCAATTCAAAGTCCTTGACTACCTTATAAAATATCTCGTAAAACTGCATTTATTTACTCATGGCCATAAGGAGATTGGCCTGTTTTTCTTTAATGGTCTCTGTGCCAAGAGGGCATACAAGAAACTTTTTGGAAGTTCATTATTCAGGCTTGTGGATAAAGATGTTGGTGGCTGTCTTCAAGATGGGACAAATTCCCCACTCATCTGCTTACACTCTTCCAGCTAAGGCATACCTCATATCCCTCAGTATCGAAATGTCAAACAACATGAGCATTGGAGGAACATTTTCCAAGGTGTCTGTTATAGACACTGCTAGTGCACACCTTGGCTGTCCCATCCTTCCTAGACAAACAGAAAACTAGGTTTCTTAGCCCCTTTTGCAGATGGGTGTGACTATGACTATTTCTGGCCAATAGATTGGGACATGGAGGTCACTTTGGGGAGGATATACTTGAGAACCAATGCATAATCCCCACTGTTCTTCTTTTCCCTGCTTAGACAGGGCCTTCCCTGAAGGCCCATATTGAAATAAAAGTACCATGAGATGGAAGTAGCCTGGAATGCTTGGACCCTGCATGGAGAACCCCTGGAGAGATGCCTGGGCTGGCACAAGGTTGCTTGACTGAAAATAATACTATTTTGGTTAACCATTAAAATTTTGGTGTTATTTGTTGCTACAACATTTCCTCGCCTATCTAGTCTAAAAATGTCTCAGAATTAATGTCCAAGCCTAACCTCACTGGATGGACACCCATATATAATTGTTATCACTGCCTTTTTCCGGCTTCAATTACAACAGAGTAAACAAATGAAGATGGAAAAGTCACTCCAAACAATCATGCTCTGATTTCACTCCTCATTGTCGATTGCCTTGTGTCTTATACTCTGACCTTGAAAAAAGCGAATTAAGTCACATCACAAGCTGCTCTTTTCCACCAAGAAAGCAACTTAGAAGACAATGGTTTGCTCACAATGCTCAGGGCATTTTCCAGAGACAGAGAATTAAGATCCAAAGCGAGGCCAGAGTCAAAGAGGCTTGGGGGAAAAAACTCCCTTAGGTAAAACCCTAAAATTCAGGTTTGCATTATCCAAGCAGGCACCAGGGCAAATGTCCATTAGCAAGCTCAGAAATAGGAAGCTATCCAGAGAGTCATTGAGGACTGGAAAAACAAAAGTGGTAATAATCTTAAAAGGAGGCTGATGTTAATAAAAATACCAAATTATATCTGAATTGAGCTAAGCGGTATTTTTATTGAGCCTTTTAGATGGTACTTGAAACATCTAAACTTTTAAAACAGTTGCTCTGACAACTTTGAAAGGCTAAGCACTAATTTTTACTTTGACGGGAATGTGTTTATTGTGTTTACATTAAATCAGGTCACGTGGTCCTAAATGGTTTCTGACTTCAGAAGGAGTTTGTTTCCTACTTAAACACTCAGTTATGCAAATTCCCTAGCTGATCCATAGATACTAATGAGCTCCAGCAGGGACTTAGGAAGCAAAGTGAGCCTTAGCGAGCCTTAGTAAAGACATGAGTGAAAGTGTGAGATGGAAAGGGGGAGGCTACCACTCGTGAGGCATCCGCAGGCCACATGGTGAGGGAGCCCTGTGAGTTAACTAAGTAGGGATTGGCTTGGCTGTTACAGAGGATGGGAAGCCAGGAAGACCACGTGCATAGGGGAAGGCATGCTGACATCAGAGTCAGTTAGGGCTAGGAAAGCTATTTTCCAACTCACTAGCTCTGTGACCTTAGACAAGTTAGTCTTCCCATCAGCAAAATAGGGATAAATATAACACTAGCAGAGAATTAAATTTTGGATAAAACAATGCATGCAATTTTTCTAGCACACTAACCATACATAGTAAGTTTTCAGTCAATATTAACTCTTACTAATAAGATTTTCATGCTATGAGAATTTAACTTGTTAATAAAACCAGATATGCATAGCAAATGGTAATAATAGTATTACAGGTGAGTCCCCTCAATGATTGGGTCTCCTTAAGTAAGGAGGAAGACACAAGTCTGACATTTCTTCAGTTGATCTCTATTCCTAAGGGGCTCCCATAGTGTGAGCATTTCCAGAGATCACACATGAGTGATAATTTTCACCTAAAATTTTATTTGGAATTTTTACCCCTAAATACTGCATAAGATGCAATTCTACTGTAAGGAATCCTGGTATTGCAATTTGTGAAGGATCACTCACAGTTTGCTAAGCGTAATTTTTATTTGTTCCCTCTTCTACCATGAAAAGTAATATGGTATTATGAAGACTCTAGTACTGGGTTCAAATTTTAGTGTCATCATTTACTAGTTCTAACACAAAAACAAGTCCCAAACCTCTTTAACCTTCCAGTTTCTTATCAATAATTTAGGATAAACTCAGGGAAGTGAAGTATTGATTATATCAAGTACCATGCAATGTGCCTAGCATAATGCAAGCAAAAATGTTAACTCTCTTCCCAGCCTATAAACTCCTATAATTCTAATATAGAATTATCAGAACATTATATTATTTGTGATTATCCCCCCGCTTCTTTCTCTCTCTCTCTCTCTCTCTCTCTCTCTCTCTCTCTCTCTCTGTCTCTCTCATATAGCAGGGGCTATAATCTTTTATACTTTGTACTCCATGTAACTAAAAGGATAGAGTTAGAAATCTGGCTATGGCAGGAGAAATCAAGAGTGATTGCTGGTTTCTGAGCATAAATAAAATAAACAAATTTATATTCTCTCTCCCATTGTTACCCCTGTCTCCCCAACAGAAACTAGACGTCGTCATCAGTAAACATTGTCTCTACTTACCTCAAATTTCTCATCTGTGGCATTGACCAGGTGTTGTGAGTTGGAAAATAGGCATCTATTCCCACCATTTTGATACTACTTTGACCAAAGTCACCATATTCTCAAATCCAATACACTCTGTTCTCTTACTCAGTCTCCCAGCACCATCCAATATAGATGACTGCTCGCTGTCTTTTTCTTGAAACACTTTCTTCTCTTGGCTTCCATGACACTATGCTCTCATAGCTTTCCTCTGTTTAGTCTCCTTTGCTGACTCTTCCTGTTAATAGGCTTTTATATTTTGTAGTGTCTATTTTATTTCTGGCCCTCTTCTCTATCTACATCCACTAGTGAGCCCATTCATTCATTCACTGCGTAGTGAGCACTACTCAAATGCTAATAAA
This sequence comes from Lyroderma lyra, assembly GCA_004026885.1. Classification (NCBI taxonomy): domain Eukaryota; kingdom Metazoa; phylum Chordata; class Mammalia; order Chiroptera; family Megadermatidae; genus Lyroderma; species Lyroderma lyra. The sequence goes on along the minus strand of PVJL010000071.1, from coordinate 559,246 downwards.
CCCCACATTTTCATCTCTAGCCCTCACCATTTCCCAGAAATCCAGACTCACCTAACTGCTACTTCAGGTCTCCACTTGCATGTCAAATAAATGTTTCAAATTTCACCCAGGTAACAAATAATTTTTTATTCCTTCCCTCCATTCCAGTTGACTCCTGTCCCAGGGTTCTCCATCTCCAACAGTAGCAAATTCTCCCTGAAGATCAAGACAACGGTCCACACAGAGTTTCTCAAACTTTAATGAGTATATTTGAATCATGTTGGGGCAGGGTCCTTCTAATTCAATAGCTCTGCCTTAAAGCATGTGATTCTGCATTTATAACAAGTGCCCAATGATATGATGCTGCTGGTCCTCTAATCACATTACTAAATAGCAAGGACCTTGAAGATGATTACTGGTGCCTCTGTTTCCCTAATGTATATCCCCACACACATATTCAAAAATGTTTAACCAACCACTTTTCTCCAAAAGCTATTTTTCAACTCATCACCCTGGTCAATACTACCATCATCTTTCTCTTGTAGTAGTGTCATGGATTTCCAACAATTTGTCCTTTTTTCACAGGATGTTATGATACTAGTCACATCACTGTCTTTTAGTTTGGTTTTAGGGTTTTTTTTTTTGGGGGGGGGGTTCTTTTTTCTTTGTTTCTTTTAACCACACCTAAGGTTAAATCCCATCCATGATTCTCCAGTGGCCCCTGCCTTTCCTTCAACCTTATTTGATATCACTCACTCTCTGACCCGTGGTGTTCCTACCATCCATTCCTTAACCTTACCAAGCACTTGCTGAAAGATGAAGGGAAGACTCTTGTCCTTCATCTTTCACACAGCTGGCTTTTTTCTGTCATTCAAATCACAGCTTAAATATCATCTCAGAAGACCTCCCCTTGCCACCCAGTACAAAACAGCCGCTCTGTAACCTGTCACTTGATATAAAATCACTGTTTATTTATCTGCATTCCACTTACAGCTATGTGATATTTTTCTGGATTATTTATTTAGTATCTGCTTATGTTCTCTCTCTCCCTTCCTCCTTCCTTCCCTCTGTCCCTTCTTCCTCCTCTTTTTCCCTTTCTCCTACCCATACCAAAACGTAAGCTTCAGGAAAACAGAAACAATATCTGCCTTGTTACCAGTTGTGATCTCTGAATCTAGGTCAATTTCTGGTATGTATTGTAATAGGCACTCAACAACCACTTGATGTAAGATTAAAAGAATAAATGATTGAATAAAAAATTCTGGAGTCTATTACAGAATAAGAGGGAATGTGCAGCCGCCTGGTATCTGAACCTTCTACATTGTCCTGCAGGAGCTTTCTGAGTCCACCCAATCTCACATAATATACTTAAAACTGAAGATGAGCATCTAGGGATAAGTTGTCATCATTTTTGTCACTAAAGAACCTGTGTTACATAGTTTCTGCCACAAGCACTAAAATTCAGCTCACTTCAAAATAAGCCAGTCGGTTTCTCAAGTAAAAAGAGTAGCCTTGCTGATCATGGACTTAATTTCCACGACTCTCCACTGTTCATTTTCAAAAGTTTTACTTGATTCCAGGCTGTTTGTTATTTGAGCAATAGGAGTTCACCCATTAGAGATTTTAATACGTGCATAGGAGTAGGGTAGTTCCAGTGGATCACCAAGTGTAGTCCCCTCGCCATCATCATCTTTATCACCTGGGAACTGGTTAAAAATACACACTTTTAGACCCTGCCCCTGACCTTCTGAGCAGAAGCTGTAAGGATGGCTCCAAGCAACCTGTGTTAAAGATTTTCCAGATGATTCTGATGCATGCTAAAATCTGAGAACCACCAACTTAAACCAAGTACATATACCATTGTGAGTTTTCATTGCTCGGGAGAGTTGATGACCTCAAGAACACTTAGTCGAGGTATTAAGTAATGTTCAGACAGTGGCTCACACCTGTGCAATTTGAGTAATAGAAAGCAAATATTCTGGAACACTTTTTATTCCAGGGGAGAGCACGAATGCAGTCCCCCACTACCACACATTATGCAGTTGAGTTTCCCACACTTGGGGAAATCGCAGGGGTCAGCACATCCGCAGTGCAATGGATAAGCCTCGCCCTGGGAAAACCACCTTCGTGATCATGGTATCTCCCCTGCCAGGTAAGTATGGAACACTTTTAACTTACCTAAATTTATCCAGGAATCGGACTCAACCTAAGTCCTTCACTCAGCTTCCTTTTATGTTCTGTATCACTCTTCGTTGGTCCCTCTAATTTAGCTGATACCACTCCAGTGAGACCACTGGTTCTTGGTATCTGAGGAAAGAACTCACACCTCAGTGATAAACAAACCGTGCTGGGTGCCTCTCGGACACACACACGCACGCGCGCACACAAACGCATGCACGCACGCACGCACGCACACACACACACACACGCGCGCACGCACACGCACACACGCACGCACGCGCGCACACGCACACACGCACGCACGCGCGCACACACACGCATACACGCACACACACACGCATGCACGCACGCGCGCGCGCACACGCACAGAGCACCTGTTCAATTGGTATAAGAAATTCCAAGTGCGCAGTCACATTTGAACTAGGATATGTATTTCACCCAGTTCTTCAATGAACCGAATCTCAGCAACCTCAGGCAGATTGGATATTCTTAGTTACACAACCACAGCATCTACCTGCTTTCAGTTTTGATCCTAGAAATATTTATGTGTCAGCCATCACTGGTTTCAAGATGAGAACTTACATAAGTTAGTGGTGACTGAACTAGTTTCTTTTTAAAAAAACGAGTACTTGCATGTATTAATTACCAGTGTCGGTGGCTAAAATCCATGGAATCACTGTAGATCCCAGTTTTATTTTCAAATTTAAAACAAAAGCAGATATATTAGGTGGCTTTGTAGGGCACAGTTTCCATGAATAGTCACATACAGAAACAAAGCCGTTTTCCTACTACTCACACCAAATATATTTATTGATATCTATCCAATTTCCCAGTTTTCTAAAAGAGAAAATGTTAGTGTTATGATTGGAGTCATAAATTAAGGTTATCACCAGAGAAAGTTAAGATGAAGGAAGTATAGAGGACACTCCAGGAGATTTTAATAAACTATTCAGTTATCATTTGGTTATATTTGGGGATTATGCAACTAGAAAAAACACGTTACTGAACAGTGAGAACAAGGTTGGAAAGTTGTTACTTAGATTGCCCTGACACGTTCTAGACTATGCCCTTCATTCTTACATGGATTTTCTCCTCTTATCAGTCATAGTATGATCCCTTTGCTGCAAAAAACTGAAACTCAAGGAAATATTAATCATGTTCCTCAATGTCAATATTGTGAAAAGATTACACTTTACTTTACATATTGCCATAATTGTAATACCATTTGACAATTATATCATACTTGATTACTGACTCACTGTCATATGCATATAGCGCATTGTTAATTTTAATAATAATTATGAACCTGTGAGGAGAACAGAACAAAGATTATTTTCCCAATTTGAAATATCAATATCTGCAAGCAAGAGATGTTAAGTGGCTTAATCAAGACTACAAAACTAATTTGCATGGAGCTGAAGTGAATTCCAGGTCTAGCATTTTTTCTATTATACAATACGCACTTGACTACAATTCCTAGACATCCTAGGACATGGCAGAAATCTTTGTTCAATAATGTAATGTTGCTTTTCTCTATCCTGATTATGCACTTTTTTTAGCCATAATGATAAATGCTGGGTTAAAAATTATATTCACCGATAGGAGAAATTATCTCCTAAAGATTCAGGCCCATGCTACGCTTTGCAGTGTTTCTTATCATGCTAACTTAAAATATTGGAGGTAGCAACAGCAAAGTGGATAGAGAAGGACATCCATTACAGGAAGGAACAACATATATTGATTTTCCTTTCTATTGTAGACACAGGTAATACAATTTCATTGCCTATTCAATGTGAAAGGAGGACTTAATGGAGTTATGGGTTATGATTTGGCCATTGTGTCCGACTTACTTTCCGCAGTCTTTTCTCCGTCTCAGACTCCACCCCAGGAAGCTAGATAACCAGATAGCTAGATCTATCCATTTAGGGCTAGGCTGACCAGATGTAGCATATTAAATGGGACAGAAAACAATGGTACTGTCCCATTTCAAACAGTACCTATGGTCAGTCTAGTCTCACTGGGCTGAATTCTAGGTGTCAGTAGGCTGACCATACGATGGCTATCCAGAAAAAAATCCAGCCATAAATGCCTCTTTTCATACTACAGGGCTGGATACTTTCCAGACAGCCCTTGAATGTACCAAAATGGGACAGCACTGTTAGTTTTTGTCCCATTTAAAATGGTACACCTGGTCAACTTATTTAGGACTAAATGCCACTGGCCCTATAGAACATGAGATAGAATATATGAAAGAAACTAATGAATAAAAAGCCACTGTTTACAAACTATTTACCAATAGTCACTGTGGCTGAAGAACACTGGAGATACATGCCCACAGGGGCTATTCTTCAGTAGCACAAAAGAAAAGGCCACACTTCCCCCCCAGATGATGTGGCTAATAGTCCCAAGGTCATTGTCAACTTGAGAAGGTATTAATTGTGGTAGAATTTCTTTCAGGAAAGATGTAGTCTCATAAAGCAGAAGGTTTTAGGTTTGTTGTTCACTTTTTGGCTTATTTCTTCAAAAGCAATTGTGAATGGTGTTCAGAGACAATTTTCCATAGGTCTTTCATATTCTGCATACCACACAAGCAGAAGCACTGCCTTCTTTTGTTCCAGATAATCTGTGCAAGGATATTTGTATACTGAACAATCATGGAAGGTAGTGATGTGCAGACAAACTGTTCGCCCAGTATGAAACTTCAGACTGTCTAACTGTAGGATTTCTATCCTGTAACACAATTTACTGCATATGCAGGTATTACCTGGCTCTCTTGAGCTCACTGTGGAAAATGGCAGGGGAGAGGGGAGGAGTTTCAGGGCACCAGCATATTTTGCTGCTGCTCGTGTTGCTTACTGCATTATGAATAAAATCCTTTTTCCCTGACCAATGCCTCTCTCGCTGACTTGAGATTGAAAAGAGTAGGTTAAAATAACAGAGTGTAAGAGTTGGGGTAATTCACATTCAGTTTTTCTAGGTAAGTTTGCTAAATTACGTATTTGTGGTGATAGTCACACTTATTTGCTAAAGAAATTGTATTGGCTTTTACAGTTGATCCTTCCTGTTGTCAGCTTGATGAGCTGGTCTCCAATATTATTAGGCTAAAGAAGGAAAAAATTAATGAAGAAGTATTTCTGTCAACTTTGGTTCAACACTGAGAAAATGCTAAGAAATTGTCCAATATTCTACATGTTTGCTTATGAGGACAAATTAGGTTAAAATAAATTTCATACATAAATTACTCTGACAGATCTCTACCTCCTACAAAGCCCCCAAACAAACATTTTTGGGGCTTTCCAAGAGGTGTCTCCTGTGTATTCCACTCCTTTCATTCTACCATGCTCTGCCATGTTCTTTCTCTAACTTATGATTCTTGTCACCCTGACCATTTAGCTCCTCCAGCTCGCTTGATGCAGAACAGTTCTACACTGATGGTGCCTTTTGTCCTGTTAGATACAACAAGCCCCACCAATATCTACAGTTCAAGTACCAAGTGGTAGGGGCAAAGGTCCCTGGCGGATCTCTAGTATAGGGGCCACTACTGCTTCTCACCTTGCACCCTAAGGAACATAGACCTTTCTGCTCTGTTGTCCATGATGGATCTTCCCCTTTTATGATATACTCAATGTGAACTCTGTTACTTGGACAACACAGTTATTTCTAGCTATATCCAGAACCAGATTTAAATATGAATCACATGTAGAATCTTCCTTCTCCTCCTCAACTTCAGTGGCTCATGGATCAAGCTTGAAGCTTTTTTCTTTTAGAATCTGCTCTCCAGATACTTCTCCCTAGAAGACATACAAATGGCCAACAGATATATGAAAAGATGCTCAACTTCACTACCTGTTAGGGAAAGGCAAATCAAAACCACAATTAGATAACACCTCATACCTGTTGGACTGGCTGTTATCAATAAGACAAGTAATAACAAGTATTAGAGAGGATATGAAGAAGAAGGAACCCTGATACACCACTATTGGAAATGTAAATTTGTACAGCCACTATTGAAAACAGTATGGGGGTTCCTCAAAAAATTAAGAATAAAATTATCCTATGACCCAACAATTCCTCTTCTGAGTATCTGCCCAAAATACACCTGAAAACATATATCTGTAACAATATATGTACCCCATGTTCACTGTAGCATTATTCACAGTAGCCATGACATGAAAACCGTCTAAGCGTCCTTTGATAGATGATTAGATAAAGAAGATATGGTGTCTATGAGAGTTGTCTGGGAAAAAATCCAGCCATAAATGCCTCTATTTTTCATATTACATAGCTTGATACTTTCTGGACATCCCTCATATACAGTGGAATATTACTCAGTCATAAGAAATGAAGAAATTCTGCCATTTGTGACAACATAGATGAATCTCGAGATTATCATGATAAATGAAATACATCAAATAGAGAAGGTTGAGAACAACAAAAGTTTGAAAACAACAAAAGAACAAGACAGACAAAGAAACAAAAACTCATAGACAGACAACAGTTTAGTGGTCACCAGTGGGTAAGGCAAAGGTGGCAGAAGACGTTAAAGGGGGTCAAATATATGGTGATGGAAGGACATTTGACTTTGGGAGGTGCACACACAATGCAATGTATAAATGATATAGAATTGTAGACTTAAAACCTGTATATTTTTATTAACCAATGTCACCCCAATACATTTAATTAAGAATTTAAAATTTTAATTTAATTTATTTTTTAAAAGGATTGGTTCTCTTCTAGAAAACTTAGACCGTCCTCACAAAGAGTTCTGTGGAGCCAATTTCCCACTAGACCAGACATGCCTGAACCCCAGGGGTTCTTACCCAGTCACCTGCATGGCTTATTTCACTTCCTTCAAGTTTGGCTCAAACATCATTTGGTCAGGGAAGTCTTTCCTGACTACCCACTTTAAAATGTTGGCTATCCCCTTCCATGCCTTATTTCTTTCTATTGTACTAATTACTTCCAAAAATATTATACAATTGACTTCCCTCACAGAAATGCAAGTTCCAAGAGGCCAGGGGTTTTCATTTCCTTGGCTCACTGATGTGCTTAAAATGGAACCCAGTACCCAGTTAGCGAGAAATTGCTCATTTATTATGTAGGAGTAACAGGTCAATGTGGAAAACAAAGTCTTGATTTGGAATTTACAAATCTGTGAAACAAGACTCATGGCGGGTAAATTGCTACAAATTCTCAGGAAAGCACTTACAATACAGTTGACCCTTGAACAACTCATTAGGGGAGCCAGCCTCCATGTAGTCAAAAATCCATGAGTAATTAATTGAAGTTGGCCATACACATAAGGGGATTCCCAATCGCAGATGGAAAATACAGTTTTTGATCTGCAGTTGGTTTGAATCTGAGGAAGCAAAACCCAGGGATACAAAGGGCCAACTGTGTATTTATTGAAAAAAGAAATCCACATATAAGTTAACCCAAGCAGTTCAAATCCATGTTGTTCAAGAGCTAACTGTAAATAAAATTATTTTAAAATATTTATATATTTAAATATAGTTATACTTTTAAATATGTATGCAGAAGGATGTTCGTGGAAATATTTTTGATAATAAAAATTGTGAGCAACCTAAATATTCAATAAGAGGGAATATTTTTTAAAGTTACATCTTATTATTCTGTATAATAGAACATTATTTAACTGTTCTCATAAAATAGTGTTTTTAAGATCATCTAAAGAAACCTATCTCACAACACAACACTGAAAACTAAAAGCTAGATATACATTATAAGATTCACGTTTCAAACAATAAATACATAATATATTTATAGAAAAACTGGAATAAAATTTGCAAATATGTTAATAGTGATGACTTCAGCCTTAGTGCGTTTGGGCTGCTATCACAAAATGCCATAGACTGGGTGACTTACAAACAGCAGAAATTTATTTATGAGCGTTCTGAAGGTTAAAAGTCTGAGATCAAGGTGCCAGGGTAGGCAGGTGGGGGACTTCTTTAGGGTCACATACTTCTGATTGTATCCTCACGAGCAGAAGGAGCTAGGGACCTGTGTATGGCCATTCTTATGAGGGCATTAATCCCATTCCTGTAGGATCCCCTCTCATGACCTAATCACCTCCCAAAGGCCCACTTCCTAATACCATCACATTGGCCATGGGATTTCAACATGAACTTTTGGGGGACATAAACATTCAGACCATAACAACTTCCAATTGTAGAATTAGAAGTCATTTTATGGTTAACTCCTAATATATCAAAATATTCTGTCAGCGGCAGCCACCATGTCCTTAACTAATGTTAACAGAAAAAAACACTTTAAGATTTTTAAACAATGAAATACATTTAGGTAATGATGCAAAATAAATTAAATATAGTTTTAATAAGAGTTGTCATTTAATGAACTCTGATTTGAATGAGGTATTGTGCTAAACACTTTAATCCCTCTGTGAAGTAGGTATCATTCTAATAATCTGTAGATGAGAAAACTGAGGTTTCTAAGAGACAAAATATGTCAGCATCTCATGACCAGTCAGAGGCAGAGACAGATTTGATGCAGATTATTCTGCTTCCACAGCTTCTGCTTTTAATCACTATGCTCCAAAACTGTCGATAATGACCTACCATGAGTGAGCTTGGGATTTACTTTCAGTTAAAACAATGGGTTATTTTCATGTAGTTTAACATCACTGGTGGTAGGTATTATTTAGATATATTATCTTTTAACTCTTGGTCAGATATGTACTGCCTTGATCAGACATTCTCAGGTCAGGATTTAAGTTTCTTATTTGTGATAAAATATATAGAAGTCTCGCTTAGACACTAACAAAAATGGATATATTTATAGTTTTAATCAACTTTAATTAAACTATAATTATAGTGTAAAGCTTTTTTAAGGGAAAATTTTTTTTTCAGAAAAGATGTTAAACTGAAACTAGTGCAAAATTCAAAGCTAAAAGACTAGAGTTGATTTCCTGATAAATGAAGAAAATATTAGAACCATGTCAAAGTCAAATTGGCCTTCAAACAAACTGACAGTTTCATAAACTCTGTCTCTAAATGAAATGCTGGGGACCCTCTTGACAATTCTCCCAGATGTCCAGGTAGAACAGGGTATACTGATTACTTTAACCAAAACAAGCTGCTTTCACACAAACTCACCTCAGTTTCAACCAACTGTGAAGCTTATCAAACTGCATATCAAGAGTAAGACAGTTTTTACCTGACGAGAGACACTAAGAAAACTGCACTAAACACACCAAGCGCATATTACCTAAGATACTCAGTTTCATATTACATAGAAGAAATTCTAGACCAAAAAGAGTTCCTAGAGAGAACTCCAAAATATGCAAACGAAGAGAGAGAAAGGTTTACAAGTTGTATTTAAAATGAAACAAAAAACAAACAAACAAAATTAAGAGTTTCAACTCAACTTTTAGGAAAGAATAATTTCTAGAAAAAATACACATAAAAGTAAGGTATAGTATTATAAACTTAAATCTTTAAAAATGTTGTCATTTTAGTTGATAAACATTTTAATAACCCCACAGTTTAAAACTATTTTAAAAAGACAAGCCCAGGTGTTATCACAATGTTTGTACCCATCTGGTTTAAGGAATCTATATGTTTAGAACTTGGTATGTAAAATATAGGTTGTTGCCGTCCTCAGATACACAATAAATAAATAAATAAATAAATAAATAAATAAATAAATAAACTTACTAGCTAACTAACTCATGTTTTTTTAATCTACTATTTTGTTAACAGATAACATCCTCAAGTTAAAAAATGAAGGCTCTTCCCAAAATAATGTCCCCTCCACTGAAGTGCCCTTGTAAGGTAGTTGGTCAGTAATGCAATCAGTTATGTAGGGTTATTTCAGCTGCCTGTCAAAAGATCACTCATGACTATTAAAGTATGCTGAAAAACACCATTACATCAATGACAAAAATGGCATGATTGTTCTTATTTCTGGAATTCTTCTGCTGTGAGTCAATTCACTGGGTGGGATTTCACTGGAAAACAGCTTTAGGAATGTTTTAAATGAAGAAAGGACAGAACTAAGCCTTCAAACACAAACATAATGGAAAACCATAGGGTCAGGCTTCACCCAGCAGACAATGCCAGAGATAAAATTTAAAGTAAAATTTGTAGCTACAAAAGCCCTAATTTTCTGTGCAGTTTTGACTTTTTATTAATTTAACATTAATTGTCTCTTATTAACAATCCAAATTAAAACATTTCACCTCCAAATACAAAAATAAAATTATGTGACTGCTTTTCATTTCAGACCCAGGAACATCAGATGAAAGGAAGAGGGAAAATAAGAAATTATTTTAAGTATCATTTTTATATTTGCCCTCAAAATAAAACAACATGTAGGAATTTAGATAATTTGGAGAGGCAGATATAATCCACAATTTTATAAAAAGGACTTTCTGATATATTTTTTAAATCATTAGGCTCACAGAACTTTAAACCCAAACAGAATATGCACTCACGGAGAAGGCTCACACTGCTGGAGCTGATCATACACAAACTCTCTCCTATAATTCCTTCTAGATGAAGAAGAGGTGATCCAGTTTATGATTATTTGGTACTGCCTACTGAACTGAGTTCTTCTCATTTTATTACTTTATGTGTTTGCTTTGACTTTCCAACTAAGTTAAGCTAAGGAACTGACATTTATCTGCTTTATTCCCAAAGGGTGTAGTACAGAGTCTCATCTACAGTGAACATTCTCTATGTGTTAATTCCAGATAGGTTCAAAATGTTTTTTGTTTTTAATTAAGATGAACTCTCCATGTCTAGAAAGACATGTTTCCTATTATTTTGGGTTAGAAGTAGGATAATACTTGTTTAACAAATCTAGTATTATAATAGTTAATACGGTAACACTATTGTTTAGTCTTGTAATTCTCAATTTTTTTCATACAAGGCAATCATGCTCAGATAACCAACAAATAATATTGAAACTCTTCTGGTTGAAATAAATGGAGAGGATTGGGTAAAAAATAGGGAACAGCAGGTGGGGAGAGGTGGAGGCACAGAGGAACTGAAGCCCAGCCCGCTGGCTTCTACCCACTATGTGACAGAGGCTACCAGGAATTTCCAGCCACCCTAGAGTACTCCTTAAAAGCCACCAGTTTAGTCTGTTGCATGCTATAGTTTAATAAAATCTCTCTGCTTCTTCCTCCTGCCAATTCAGTGTCAGAAATTGAATCCTATATTTTTAAAGTCTGTTATAAATACAGGGTCCAGCAGAAGTAACGCCCGGACTTGAGCTATGATTCTATTACAGAATCATAATCATACATGCCTATGGTTACACAAATAACACCTCTTTTTTATGAGTTGGTAATCTATACCAAATCTTTTATTATAAAATCATAAGCATGTATGGTTATGATTTTGTAATAGAATCATAACTCAAGTCCAGGCGTTACTTCTGCTGGACCCTATATAGGTTGACTAAATGGATCGACCAAGTGAATGAATACTTAAAACCAAACTGAACAAAATTCTTACTATGGTCATAATATTTGCTCTAGATGACTTGAATGGGATATGAGAATGTAAGTGTAATTGAAATTAGAGAAACAAATACCTGAATTATAAACTACAACTGAATGCCAACATCTGAAATTTTTAAGTTATTTTACAAAGGAAAAATGTACACATGGCTTTCTTTACTATCTATGGGTTCCAGGACGCATGTATGTCTCTGTTGCCTGAATCCATGCCTCCCTCTTTTGGTAATAATGGCTCAGTGTTTTCCCCTTTCGAGAACCACCCCTCCCCTACTCATCCAATCTTGACAATCTGTCCATCAACACGTCCTACTGACTTCCTACCCATCTACCTAATGCAATGCACAGCCAAGGTATAGGCACATTATCCAAGTTAGACTAGTCAGATCCCCTTACCCTGAAATATGAAGATTTCCTGGGCTGACAAGATATAAAAGGAATGACTTGGCACTGCTCTATCCATGCCTGGGGGCAGTGAGCAGACTCTCCATTAGCCTCTGCTACTAGAATCTCTGCAGTAATACTGGTCCAAACCTTTCTGAGCCCTAAATGTTCAGCCACTTCTTTTCCTCTCTGGGTTATAGCACATATTTGCAATAACATCCTTACTTTATTTATTTGTGTATTTATTTTTCTGAATTTGTATTTAAGTTAGCCAGCAACAATTACCACAACCCAAGAATGCTAAGAGAAACCGGGTCCCTAAACACTGATAACACAGCCAGAAATACACTTAAGAAACTTAAGTAGGTCATGTTCACGTGCAGCAGCGAAATAGATCTCAGCTTGGTTTACTAGGTAGGATTACATCTCAATATTATTAGGTGTTTTGAAAAGGCTGCTTCTTGTATCTTACATGTGCAAACTAAAGACCACTAAACTGAGATTGAGAGAACAATTCACTGTGTTTGGGGGCAAGTCATAAAACATTATTTTAATCTCCATTTCCTCATCTATGAAAAGATAAAGTAGAAAAATCTAATTTGACAACCTATAAATTTTAAGTTTACAAATAAAGACTAACACATACCAACTGTTGATTTTTTGTTTGTTTGTTTAGTCTGAAGTAGACACTCAGGAGTTGCTGCTATCTTACTTCAAGGCAGCATTTAAATTTAACACCAGACCCACTCAGGGTCAGACTTTGCTATGGAATGACTTTCCTCCAGAGCTTTGTAGAATCTCTATTTTGTGATGGAAATCAGTGCCACTTTCTGTACTCACATTTTTTTCCTTTTCCATTCTCCTTTTTTGGTTGGGAAAAATATGATTTATAATTGGAATCAAGAAAATACTGTAAGGATAAATACAATGTATCCTGTTTTTATAAAAGGTCATTCTTTCAAGCTATCACAGGCCTTTACAACAAATACTTAATTGATGGTTGCAGCCTCCTCTGTAAGAATAAAACACTGTGCCCAGTTTACACATGAAGAAGTCAAAGAGGAAGTCAACAGAATTTCAGTTGATCCTCTAAATCTGGAACAAGAAATTCAGAGCACTTCCATTTTAAAATATTGCATGTTAGCATGCCAAATTATCTCAGTTAATTGTAGATTATTTTAATGTTTAACTAAAAAATATATGAAATGTATTTATAATGAAGACAAAGTGAAAGATGTAGTCAAATAGCTAACAGTCAATCCTAAAACAAGGAGCTATTATAATAGTATTTCAGTGGTTTTCAGAATAAGTTTTTTGGTGACCAGTTGATAACTTCTGTGAAACACCCATGTAAGTGTAGCAAGTTTTATTTACTGTTCAATACAGAAGATTGAACTTAAGACGAAATTATCTATCTTAATAAACCAATACTGGTAAGTGATTATCATAACAATAACTGCCTGTCACTCATTTAAACCAGAAACATACTTCCAGAACTACCACCACCATGCTCTTCAAAACAGTGTCCTGAGCTAAACTGGCCCATGATCAGAGACAACACTTACATGCCTCTCTCATGAAATGGTATCTATTTAGCACTCAATCATCCAGTCTTCCATTTATTCAAAAAATAATTACTTCATATGCCAGGCACTATGTTATGCACTCACCCATAAATTAGAATTCATTCTTCCAACTCAGAGCACCTAAGGAGCCCAGGAAAATCGTGATTGATGAAGGAATTAGAAGACTTTTTCTGACTTGTTTAGCAGTATGCCTTCATGCATTGTCCTTTTCATTATTTGGTGAAATGAGTGAATTTCCTCAGGGAGATAATCATTAAGTCACTATGGCAGGACTCCCATGTCATGTAAGAGCTAAAAGGCCAGGCAACCTTGTAAAGTCCCAACTGAAGATTTTCTAAGTGCTAATGGACTTCCAAGATACAACTTAGGACACAGCACACATGGGCTCCCATCAATAGGGCCACACCCTTCTCAGCCCTGCACACAAGAGATGAATGTAGGCCAAACCTTCAGGTGTGCATTGAGAAGGGAAAGGAATGTTTTTCAACCCTTTCTCAGCCACTAAACTAGTCTCATTTGATCTTATCGGTTTAGTTAATCTTCAGCTGTCCCTTGTTCAGAGAGACTTTCCCTGACCACCATATCGAAAAATAGAAACCCCTATATCATATACCATGTATTTTATTTGTTTATTATTTGTTTTTCTCTTCTAGAATGTAAAATCCCGAGGACACAAAAACAGATTCTTAAAAATGCACTCTGACCATAACCCAATTCTTTTCCACCAAGTTCTGAAGGATGGAAGGAACTCTAATACATTCTCTTCATTCCTGGTAAAATGTGTGAAGAATGCTGATTCTATCCAAGACAAAGTGGAAATCCCACATCTTTCTTACTACAAACCCCTGAATTAAACTCATTCACTTACAAGAAGCAGAAGACCAGGAAAATTATAGACCTTTCCTATGTGGAGGAAAAGTGGAGAAACGGGATACCTATAGGGGGCAGCTCTAGGAAAGGAAGGCAAGACACTTTAAGACCTCACTGCTCAAAATATGATCCTTGAACCAACAGCATCAGCACCTGAAAATTTCTTAGAAATGCAAATCCACACCCCCCACCAGACCAATTGAATTGGAAGCAGTACTTTCAGAAGATGACTAGGTGATCCATACACATTTAAAAAATTTCAATAATATATATGAAACAAAAATGCATTAACACACCACAGATACATGATACTGGACTTACATTAGTAATCAGATAAATCCCTTTTTTTTTCCATTACTAAGTGCCAATAATATGAAGAGACAGAGTGACTTCCTCATTCTGAATTTTTCCAAGAAAGGACAGAAGTGATGATTTTAAAATATGAATTTGCTCGCTTGTTTGTTGCTTGCTAAAGACAGCAGGAATTAAGTGGGTGGGGGAAGAAAATGAATCTCTGCCTCCGTCCTTAATTTTTCTATCTTCTTTCCTCTCTGTAAAAAGAGAATAATAACACCTAATGTATAGGCTATTGTTAACCTTTGTAAACCTTAGTAAACTATAAAGAATTACTTTTTAAAGTTTATTTTTGTTAAACAGAGAAAACTCAGATATCAACCAAGCCTCAGGTTTTAGAAATTCAGCAGATTGCATCATTGCTAAATGACAGAGAATTTTACAAATATGTTTATATTATCATGCTGGACAAAAATGTGCAGTAGTAAAGCAAATGATTTGATTTGTAAAATGGGCAGAGGATCTGAATACACATTTTTCCAAAGAAGACATACAGATAGCCAACAGGTACATGGAAATATGCTCAACATCACTAATCATCATGGACATGCAAATCAAAATAACAGTGAGATATCACTTTATACCAGTCAAAATGATTATTATCAGAAATATAAAAAATATCAAGTGTTGCTGAGGATGTAGAGAAAAATGAACCTTCATGTACTGTTTGTGAGAAGGTAAATTGGTGCAGGCTCTATGGAAAATAGTATAGAGGTTCCTCAAAAGAATTAAAAATAGAGCTCCCATATTATCTAGCAATTTCACTATTGCATATCTATCTGTAAAAAATGAAAATATTAATTCAAAAAAATACATGCACCCTTCTGCTCATTGCAAGATTATTTATAATAGCCAAGATATGGAAACAACCTAAGTATTCATGGATGGAAAAATGGATTCAAAAGATGTAAGATGCATGCAGATAGATACATGGATATACATACACACATACAATGGAATACTATTCAGCTATAAATAAAAGAATGAAATATTGCTATTTGGGACAACATGAATGGACCTAGAGCATATTATGCTAAGTGAAGTAAGTCAGGTGGAGAAAGACAAATCTAGGATGATTTCACTAACACATGGAATCTAACAAACAAAAGAAAATAAAACCCACACTCATAGATACAGAGGACAGATAAGTGTTTGCCAAAGTGAGGGGGGTGGAGGAGTAGCAAAATGGGTGAAGGGGATTAAGTACAAACTTCCAGTTATAAAATAAATAATTCATGAGCATATTATGCACAACATAGGGAATATAGTCAATAATATTATATTAACTTTGTAAGGTAACAGATGGTAATTAGACTTATTGTGATCACCACTTTGCAATGTATACAAATTTCAAATTACTATATTGCACACCTGAAACTAATATAATATCATATATCAATTATATCACAATAAAAAAGAAAAATCCTGTCCATTTAAGTGGACAAAAAAAAATCATAAGGAATTTTTTTCAATGTATAACTAAGATGTTGAAAATCCTTAATTTAATCTCTGCTTTCAGTTTCTGAATAAAGGTTTTGAATATATCTTTTTAAAATATGCAATAGTGGCATTTGTCTGAAAGCCAAATGAAAAATAATTTTTAATGTTAATATTTAACAGGCCAATTTCTATGACATAAAAATGAGACCGAGGAAGAAAAAATGTGGATTAGCTACTTTTTCAAAAAAGAAGAAACACATGTATCTAGATGTATTTAGATAAACTGTATTTTTTTAGAGCTAAGAATATAAAAATATACACATATTTTCTTAGCTTTGAAAACTCAAAACTAACGTCTATCTTACTCTGGCTGCAACTTGCCAAATGACAAAAAGTAGGAAACGGTTGTCCTGAAATATGCCTTCCATAAAACAACCGTTACCTTTTTTTTTTTTTAATTAGCAGGTAATGAGCTATTTTGTCTATTTATACAGACACATAAATTTTAAGTTGTCATTTGTTTCAAACTGGTTAAACAATATATTCATATTTCAAAGATGAAGCTTTTCCTTGGGACTGTCTTTTTATCTTTAAAAAAAAACAATGCTAATAGTTTCCTTTTTCCATATTCAATGACTATTTACTACACGTTCTTGATGTGGGCTTTCAAAATACAAAGAAGGTTTGGCCAGTTTTCAATGTCCCTTTTTAAAGTCTGTTCTTAAGCGCCTGTATAAAAGCATAAAGAGTACTTCTTTGGAGAATTTATAATGTCCCATGTTCAGTATTTGTATATTAAGGATTGTCAGCTACGTTTAGTGTATTCATTTATTGGAATCTGTTCTGTTAATCTTCATGCAAGTGATTTCAGGGAAACAAAGTGATCAGAAGAAGTCAAAGTTAACATAACAATTTCTTTTCTACAAAAAACAGCCCAAGACATTATGGGTCCACATTTCAAAGCAAGTTACTGTATTTGCAAGTTTTAAGTCACACTTGGCAGTATTTCCAAACACAGTGGTCAGGAACTGAAAAAAATAAACATGTGTTTCCAGGATTTTCTTTTCACATGCCACACAAAATGTAGTGTTACAACTGTGTTTTCACTCCCTTTAAAAGTTCTTAAGGAAGAAAGCTTTACCGATTTGTGTTATTTTAAGGTAGATTTTACAAAATAACATTAAGGGGAAAGATAAATATTACTTTCACTGCAGAAATGGAAGTTTAACTTCTCCAAAGGGATTTCTTTAAAAATCTGATCTATCATTATGCAGTGATATTTTGTACTTTAAGTCTTATGCTTAAATTCAGAACACAGAGCACCCTCCAGCTTCCAGGTGTCTTAAACAAAAAAGAAAATAAAAGAAACAACCTATAAACAATTTCTAGGCATCCAGTCTAAAGCCATTCCCATTTTGCCGAAAGAATAATTGAGGTAAAGTAAATTGATTTCTTTCCTGAGGTTTAAAGTCTTAGTGACTGCAAGAGGACGAAAATCCACAGGTGTGGTTCTTACTCAAGACAGAAGAAACAATCAATCATAAAGTGGAATCTCAGAAGTCCATAACAGCCTTCAGACCCAAGAATCTCTCCAT
This sequence comes from Lyroderma lyra, assembly GCA_004026885.1. NCBI lineage: Eukaryota > Metazoa > Chordata > Mammalia > Chiroptera > Megadermatidae > Lyroderma > Lyroderma lyra. Next base: position 541,355 of record PVJL010000071.1, on the reverse strand, counting down.
TACTGGAAGGCCAGGTGGCCTAAATCTCCACTCCAACCTTTCTCTACCTTAAAAAGCCTTGAAAATTCTGACCTAAAAAGGTATAAATATCATACTTTGAATAACAATACCAGCCACCAACTCATTAGGAGGAATTTATTTCTCAGTTCCCCAACTACGATCTGGAACTACAGACAGTGGAATCAGGGCAGAAAGTGAGATTCATGGAGAATAAGACAAAAAAGTATTCAGTGTGGAATCCTCTTTAGGAAAACTGAATGCTAGTTGAGACCATGGGTTGCTATAGATAATGGTATGGCCCTGGCACCTGGATGAGGAGGGAGAAAAATGAAAGAATGAGATGATAAAGTGACTTCTCTGAACAGGATGGGCACTATCAGAAATGTTTGTAGCAGAAAGGATGATTGGAAAGGGTTGTAAAACACAAAAGGGAAAACACAGTTCCAGCAATCACATTCCCTGCTATTTACCCAAATGAATTGAAAACTTAGGTTCACACAGAATCCTGCATGAGCGTGTTTATTGTATCTGAAATCATTCATGCCAAACATAGAAATAAACAAAAGGCCTTTCAATGGGTGAATAGATAAACTGTGATAAATCCAGATAATATTCTTCAATGCAAAAAATAAATGAGTTACTAAACCATGAAAGACATGGAGGAGTCTTAAATGCATATTGTTAAATGAAAGAAACCAATTCAAATGTTTACATACTATATGACTCCAAGTATATGACATTCTGAAATAGGCTAAACTATGGAATAGTAAAAAGATCAGTGGTGGTCAAGGGTCAGTAGAGAGAAAAGAATTAATAGGCAGGACTTGTAGGATAGTGAAACAACTCTGTATGCCTCTATGACGGTATATACATGTCATTACACATTTGTCCAAACCCATAGAATACATACGAACAAGAGTGAACGCTAATGTAAACTATGGATTGTGTCAATGGAGGTTCATTGGTTATAACAATTGAATCACTGTGGTATGGGATGATGTTGATAGTGGAGGAGGCTATGGGTGTATAAAGTCAAATATTAGGGAACTCCCTCTACAGTTCACTCAATTTTGCTGTAAACCTAAAACTGCCCTAAAAAATAAATTCTGTTTTTTCAAAAAGCAGCTGTTTAACAGTTTTGTCTAAAGCAGTCTTTCTTAATCTTTACTTAGGTTTTACTTTTTGTTTCTAATTCTCATTATTATTGTTTTTAAGTCCTAGACTCCCTTAATACTCTAGTGATGGCCCTATATTCTCTCAAAAAAATAATAGTATTCTCACAATTCTCACGAAACAATGCATACAACATCAGGTGTTTATAAATTCCCTGAAGCCTATCTATAAAACTAACAGTAGCTAATTTGATTGCATGCTACAAAGTTCCAGACACTTTGTTAAGCAATGTATTACTCCCTATCACATTTCATCCCAGCAACAACCTTATGAGGTAGATGTTATCATCCCTGCTTACTTATGAAGAAATTTCATTGCGGCAATTTTTTAAATAGCTGCTGAATGTTTGAGCTGCGACTCCAACCTGGGTTGATTCCAAGGGGCATGTTCCTAACCATTACCTACATGGGATTCTGGCTCTGGTTAGTCATGGACCCCTCTAAGATGAGTCTGTTTGCCTCTTCTCAAGTTGCTCTTCTTCTGTCAATAAAGTATTTATCAAGGACCAGCATGTGGAGATTACACAGAGCTGAAAGTACATTGGAATAGCAGGTAATCATTTGCTGCTGATCCAATTTCTACAATTGACCCACTGCCACTCCCTTCTATTCTGCCACCTGCCAGGCCCTAAGTGATGGGCAAAAACAGAGTTTCTCTGTACATACCTGAAAGCGGAGGACTTGGATCATCGCTACAGAAATAAAAGACTGAGTCAGCTCAACACGAGTCTCATGTTGGTAGCTGAAAAAAAAATTCCATAATCAATAGAGATTCACACCAGCTAACAAACAAATCCTAAGTATTAGTGATTTGCAAACTCTGAGTAAATTGGGTCAAACAAGAATAAATAAAATAGAAGACAAAAATAAAGTCCAAATCTCTTAATATGGTGTAGGCAGAGTCCTCATATTCCCCTTCAGCTTTCTGGCTCTAGGTATGAAGTCTTTCTGCTAGGTTAGACCAACAGAACTCTCTTCTTAATGTCTCAGAGGGACATCAAGTCTAAGGTATGGAAACCAGAATACATTGTTTTCCCTTCTGGGTAGATTTCAAACTCTAATTTTAAAATCTTAATAAATCAAATCACTGTCCACCAAGTCAAAAACCAGAAATAATGAAGGTCATTTTGAGACACTTCCCCTCCCTCATCCCTATCATTTAAACTTTCACATGCCCTGGTGATTCGACCCTGAAATACCTTTTAAGACTCTCTCATTATTTCCTAGGAGTGTTACAATAGCTTCCCCACTGGTCTCCCACCCCATCTCTAAGTCTCTTATCAACACTTCCAAATGAGTCATTCATTCTAAAGCACAAATCTGTTGTTCCGTTACTCAAAATTCAGAGTGTGTGTCCTCATTTCTTTCAGATGGCATCCAAACTCTTCAATATGTCATAACAGGTCCTAGTGTCCACACATCTTAAATCTATGCTGCACCCACCTCAAACCATGGGCACCTTTTTTTTTCTTTTTCTCAATGCATTTTCACAGAGAATTTACCTGTCCATAACACACACTACTCCAAAAATCCTGCCTGTTCTCCTGTGCCTGGTCAAAGCACCTCTCCAACATCATCACCCACCTCACTTTGAGTTTCTCAAGATTCAACTCAAACATCACCTACTCTTGAAAGCCTTTGAAAGCTCAGCCCGGGTCAGAAGTCTCCATTGCAAGATGGTCTAATAAGCCCATTGTGGCACCAATGAGGAGAGGCACCAAAACGCTGAAAAAAAATTTTTTTAATTCTTTAATTTCATTTGAAAGCAATAAAATAGTTATCCTAGACAAAATCAAAACCTTGCTGGTCTTCATTGCACTGGATTTATAGTTTACCATTGGTTTTATGTTTAATAACAAAGAAGTACATACGACATAATTTTTTCAGTAGCACTGTGCTTAGTGTTCACATAAATAAGATACCCTCTGTGAATGTTGCTTTTCGTGAACATCAGTCCAACTGGAATGTGAATTTCTCTTCACCAGGATCTATGGCTTTCCGTGTTTATACCCAGTGGCCATTATGATGCCTGTCAAATACTGGGAGTTCAATAAGTGCTTATACAGAGAAGGAAAAATGAGGGAGGAAGGGAGAATGGAAAAGAAGAAGGAAAGAGGAAAGAAGGAATTTCCTTCTAGCTCTAATATGCTATACTTCTGATTTTGAAACTGAATTTTCAATGCCCCTTTTGCTCTGATATCTTTATTAGCAATACACAGAAAGGCAGTGTTTAACTTGGGCTACCCTAAAGACAGCTACTCTAGGGATGAATTGAGTTTTTCCGTAGCTCTAAATTATTAATAGAAAGATTTTTAATGTGAATCCTTTCTCAATATTGAGCTTCCACAAAATATATAACCAGACACTATCCACCATCTTCCCTGACCTGCTGGTTCCTAATATATACCTCAAGATATTCTGGGCCACCTGGGTCTCAGATACAAACCAGAGGATCCCATAAGTAATGCAGCTCTACATTTCAACTTTCAGAGGAATCTTAACCTGAGAAAAATTCAGTAGATGATCCTAAAAGCAGTGTGTTCTGCTCACACAAAACCAAGGGCAATAGTCTGCCCTATTTGCACAAGTCAAAAGCCTACAAATTCAGTAGGTCACAGGGCCTTTTTTCCATTAAAAAATAATAAAAGGCTAAACTGAGACATATGCTAAATGAGAGCCAAAGTATTTTGAAAAGTTATAATGAATTCTTATGACAGAAATTATATTATGCATAATATAAACATCTGTATTTAAGGAAGATAATGGTTTAGCTCCAGGAAATAAAATAGCTAAGTAGTGATGACTTAAGCAAATGTTTTACAATTAATGGAAATAAAAATTACATATTATTATAGTAAAGGGATGCTGAGAGAATGGGATAGGAGGTAACTCATACCAATGGACTCTAATGCAAGAGACAATTAAAGTTTCTATAAAAAAAGATTCTCCCCCAAAGAGGGAAACTACAAAAAGATCAAACTTCTTGAAGTTCAAAGAGTTAAATTTTACTATTTCAACCCCATTACATATGTAGTTACTGGCACAGCCATTTCTTACCTTTACCAGAATCAATTTGCCTCTTAAAATGAGATATTTAAAGTCAGACTGTTGGCCTGGCGTCTTGGACAGCAGATCACACAGTTCCAAAGCCCTGAAGACGCTGTAGCACTACTTCTTACTAAGTCATAATTAACTTCATTGGGAGTTACATGATAGCAACTTAGAACAGAATTTGGCCGAACATTTTTAGTGTTCTTCCACTTGGTAATTACTACTTCAGTGGGAAACTCAAGTAAGAAATATAGGGCAGAATTTGGCCCACAAAGAAAAGCACGTCAAGTAACGGGTCGAATTTATAATGCCAATAACAGAGTGTATTAAAATCTCCCTTTAAAAAAATCTCCCTTGAAGCATCCCTGTTACCTCGTTTTCATCATGAGTATCAATTCAACCAAAATGACTACTCAGATCCTTTACAAAATCTCCACGAAGGGCAGTGTATAGAAGAGAATATGGCCAGGGAGAGGTTCCACACCCCAGATAATGACCCTAGAAGAGCAACTGTGAAAAAACTAAGAGCTGGATGCTGTTTGGCAGTTTAACCACATAATAAATTCTTGTCGATGCAAAAAAAGGTGGGGAGGGGGCAAGGGGAACTACCACAGCTTCAGCCTGAGCATTAAAGATCTGAAGAATAAGGAGTTCCCTGGTGGTGTAGTGGCTTGAGGCTTCAGCGCTGGCGCTGCCAACGCTGTGACCTGGGTTCGATTCCCAGCCAGGGAGCTACCCACAACTACAAAAAAAAAAAAAAAAAAAAAAAAAAAAAAAAAAAAAAAAAAAAAAAAAAAAAAAAAAAAAAAAAAAAAAAAAAAAAAAAAAAAATCAAAGATCTGAAGAATGAGATTTAGGACAATAAGATTTGGACCTATATTCCAAAATGAAAACCCAATACTAGGTTCAGAATGGTAATTATAATGACAGTTGTACATGAGAAAACTATCAAATTATACAATACGCAATGTTTCACTACCATTAATCATGGAACGTAGCATTTCCTGAAACACAATAGCGATTCTCCTTCAAAAATGTTGATATAGTGCATGACCTAATGTTTATCACAAAAAATGGAGACTTCTTTTTGGCAGGGGCTTGCTATCTTTGAATTATAGCATTTACTTGAAAATGAATTTTAGAGTACTATCAAGATGACATTTGAGTTTAAAGGGCACTCAAAAATCACAAGCTGATGTGGGAAAATAGAAAGACTTTTTTTAAATTTATTCTTTCCATTTCCACCTATGTTTCTCCCAGTGGTTCACCTGAAGCACTGAAGATAACTAATTCACTTCCTGAGGGCCAACCCACAGTTCCCTTGATGTGGTGCCTTGGCCAGACTTTCAATTGAAGGCCATTAACACCACTTCCCCGATAGCCTAGAGCTGGTTATTCTTTATCATGAAGTCCACTATTTTCATCACCACAACCTCACCCACCAGCAGTCCTTACTTCTCAATGGTCCAGTGTTGAGAAACAAAAGAAAAATCCTCCCAATACGTCCTCCCAAGAAAGACAGACTGCTCTTCCATTGGCCAGCCCACTCAGCGATACACCATGTTTGTTAACATTCTGGAAGACATTTGTGCTGAGAACAAATTGAGGGAGCCCATGTTTATATCAAAAGTTTCAGAAACGGCAAGAGATTTATTCGTGAAATCTTAACACCCATTCAGACTGTCATAAAACACAAAGGACCAAATTCAATAAAAATTCTGTCCAACTTTCACAACACTAAAGTCTGTGTGAGCCTTCAAAACAAAATCAGTTTTTCAGTTTTGCAAGGAGCTGTTCAGACATCAGTAGCATGGAAGCCAGCTGGGGCATTTCTTTATGCATCCCCTAAATTAGTTTCCAAAGTGGTTCTGAGGACCACATTGGATCAGAAGAATTTGCATGCTTCTCTCTCTCTCTCTCTCTCTCTCTCTCTCTCTCTCAATCTCTCTCTCTCTCTCTCTCTCTCTATCTATCTCTGTCTCTTGCTCTCCCTCTCTCTCGCTCTCTCTTTCTCGCTCTCTCTCTCTCTCTCTCAACATATTTTAGAGTACATCACATGAAGAACAAACAACAGAACTGCAGCATATGTCTCATGCAGTTAAAAGCTTTAAAACTGGCCCGTAAAACAGAATTCTTTGGTACACAGTGAAAAATATTTTTTGATTCCATAATCCATATTGCAGTAAAGTTGGGTATAATCATTTTTAAAAGTTGCTGTGTCTATGGCCAGCTGTTCTTCATACATACTGGGAATGTTTCCTTTACATTCCTAAGGACATAAGAGTTTGACATCAAGCCAATACCTCTAGAAATGGTGAAAGCAAAACACACCCCATACTGATGCTTTTATTCTCCCAACAAACTTTCTCCCACCACTAAAATGTTAAAACTCTTACCCCACAGCCCACATTCGGAGATTAGTCCAATAACTAATGTTCTGTCCAAGTAAAATACATTTTGTCATAGCTTGAAAATGTTACCTTTCACAGAAGTATAGTATTTCGGACCAGCAGGGAACATATGTCAACATTATCTATTATTACCCAATGTCAGGACCAAAAAGGGAAGGTGGGTGGTGGATGTTAATAACGACTTAAGCGATTTCTAAAAGAGGCATTTGAGAAGTACAAAGCCAGAAGTTTCAAATGTTTTGTCTTATTTTCGCTGTGTCAGCAACGTGCCCCCCCCACACACACACAAGAACAAACCTAGTGCTGCCTCCAACCCAACGCCTAGTTCTCTTTTCAATTTTAGCCAACGCTTTGCTAAGCTGGAAAGTTTGAAAAATACCCTAGAAAACTTCTCCACCAGAAATGAAAAACAAAAACATATGACCAGCAATGATGAAAGCAACTCCCACTCGCTAAGAAAAAGATTTTCAATCACAGAAGCACACGGCTTTTGGATTTGAAAATTTATTTTCATTTTTCAAGCTCCTTGTCTGGTGTTTAGATTTGGGGTTGGTGTTCTTGTTTGACATTGGAGGAGCTGGGGGAAATGCTAGTTGGGAGTGTAGTTGTTTTTAAGCAATTTTGACAAAGGTAAGCAGAAAGCATTCTCCTCACCTAACAAGGCTGCAGAGGGGACAATGCTCATCCTTAGCTGAATATGGGTTTCCCCTCTAGGAGAAGCTGAAAGTCACTCTCCAAAACAGTCCAGAGGAGGAAACGTACCTCCCACTTTCCTAAAGTTGGATCAAGGTGTGGCACAAAATACACTGTGAACTTGTGGCCCACCATGGCCCGTATGCTGGGCAGCCATGACTGAACTGAAAATGTGCTTGGAAGAGTCATGATTGGGAGCAATTAAGTTTATGTTGTCCCTTTGGACCATGTGGTTCTACACAGTGTTTCTCAAGAAAAAGGAATTAGAATTCTCACCTCACTACATGAACACCTTGGAGAAGAGATTACTTCAAGTCATAGGTGAAGACATGTGTCATGGTTGAGAACTGCATAGGAAGTACTAGGGTAATCCATCCCCTGAGACCTGAAGACTTTTACACTTTCCATGGGGGTAATAGTATCTTGGGGTCTGGGCCTGTTGGAAAGTGGGTTTTCATTCACTCATCTGTTTGGTGGCTGTCAAAGTGAATCTTTCCCTTTAAAGAAATCATTCAGGAAAGATTATAAAATAAAAGCATCTAAATAAATCGCTCATGCCAGGAGACCCTTAGAACGACAGAGCCCTCAACCCATGGCAAAGCGTATGTCACAAGACTGGGAGGAAGGTGGTAATGCTTACTGCGTTGACTTCTGGAGGAAGTTGTCCTAATTTGTTCTTCCTCATCTCATTCAGTTTCTGAGGACAGAAGTCATAAACCTGTGAGTTCCTTCTAGCTATATTATTAAGGCAAAAAAGGTTTTTTAATCCTATTATTTCACTAGTTGATATTGCTATCTGAACAATATTTTAACTGCTAAGTGGCAGAAATCTATATTCATCCCACAACTGAATGGTGGATCTAAAACAATCAAACTATAGAGAATTTTCCACTCTTGAGGTGATACGATGTTTCCAAAAACACCGAGTAGTGCTTTGAGGTAATTCTTCCAGTGTCATAGGAGGGTAGAGTTCCCTCACCTCCTTCAGTTCATCCGTCTTCTCTCATCTACTCCCCTAAGACCATGTTTATAATGTGGTCGATGAGGTGAAGGGTTTGTTTTTACTTGGCGTAAGGATAACTGGCCACCTCTCACTTAGAACATGGCGTCAGTGAAGCTTCACCTGAACTAACAAACCACAGAAGATGTTGTTCTGAACTAACACCAACCTAGATAAATAGAGTGCCCTTTAGAAGAATCATGAAATGTTGAGATTAAAAAAACCCAAAAAAACCTTAAAAGTTCAACCACCTGATTTTTAAAGATGAGAATTGAAGCCAAGAGACTTTGTGCAATTTTCTATAGGGGCCCTGACTCCACTCCATTTTGGAATAACTTCACAGGAAACTAAGTAACAACGTTGGAAGCTAGGACCCTCATGGTCCCCTTGGCGCAGGGAGAGTTAGGTAGCAGATTGGACAGGGTGTGAGGGGAACTTCTCAGGTGTTGGCCCCTGGAAAGGAATCTTGTTTTCATGGGCTGCTTCACCTACAATTTAGGTACTTCTCTGCAAGTATGTTATCCTTCAATTAAAAAAAAAAAAAGAAGGAAAGGAAAGAAGAAGACAAAGAATTAAATACAACTCCTATATGTCATTCTAGTAAAAAATCTGTAGATATTAAACTTAAGATAAAATAAAACACTACATACAAAGAGAAGGTTGACTCAGGTTATGATTCCAAACCCAACTCTGGGAAATGAGAATTGCAATGAGGAAAGGAGTAACTTGTTGAACAAAATAATATTATTATTGATCATTTTCATTTGACATATACTAATCGGGTGACACAATATTCAATTATTTCATTTTCCTTGATTTTCAAACAACTTTTTCTCTGAGAACAATTAATTCGTACTGTCATTTTATAACTATGAAAACTGAAGTTCACAGAAATTCATTAACTTGCCAAAGGTGACACAGCTAGTAGGCTAGAACAGCAGGAAGGAAAAGCTGGGTATTTTGAGCCCTGCATATCTAGGTGTTCTCTCTGCTGCGGTGTGTTGCCAGTAATAACAATATCCTGCTTTTGTGAGGACATAGGTCAGTCTCATTCCACACAAACACCTATCAAAGATTAGACACTTCAGGGATTGCAACTGTGGAATGGAAATCTGTCTTCAGAAATTTGTTTTTTCATAAGGAAGTGAAACAGCTTAGTGTTTAAGATATAAGCTCAATCACTAAAAATTAATCTATGGGACAGTTTTGTTTTCACTTGTGTTTTGAGATGACCAGAGTCTAAGAAAAGCTGAAGAAGCATTTTAGGCTAAAATTGCTGGGAACTAAGTTCCTTTTTGAGGCTAGAAACATTTTTAAGGGTGAAAGTAGGGGAAGATGTGATATTTTAATTTTGTTCTCTCCTGGTTCATGACACATAAATAGACTTTATGCCCTTATAGAGAGATAACTAAAATTATTGGCATCAATGTTTATTTCACAATTTGGAATCTAAAAAAAAAAAAATGTAAATAAGGCATAACCTATACCACACAGCACCTAGTAAAATTTGCAGAGAAAATTTTAAAAGCATGGAAAAAGTCAAGATTAAAAAAAGAGGTTTAGATCTGAGTCTTCTTCCTACCTATGTCATCTAAGCAGCAACCCTGGTTAAGCTCTGGAAGCTTTGCCAGTTTTAATATTGAGCACATTAATTTGTATGATGGCCTCCTGGGGGAATAGGTCAGATGTTCTGATTCAGAGTTATCCTTGAACCTTTTCCTGGTTAATATCATCACAACTCTCACTTGTGATATCGGCCTATGATTTATGGATGACATTTGCCTGAATTTGGATTGAGTGTTAATATAACAGACTGCAACAGACAGGCTCACTTTTTTCAATTTATTTGAGGCTTCTTGCAGAAGAATAGTAAAACTTATGATAGATTCAAATTCAACTAGCCAAAAAGCAGACAGGAAAAAAATCATGCCAAATTAATATAACTCAAATAATCATGGCATTGTAGAATTTAGCCATTTATTTTTTTACCCATTGATTACCAATTTGGAGCATGACACAAGTCAGTATGTTTGGTTGCCACAAGGAGAATAGCTATGAAGTTTAAAAATACCAAATAATGAGCTACAACTACATTCACATGTGAATTAGTATAATTTTTCCAAAGAAAGGGGTACTAATATCAACTAAAATCCTGAAATCCATATATATTTTTGACTCCAGCAATTCCACTTCTAGAAATATGTTATAAGAGAATAATCAAGAGTACAGACAAATATTTGGCTACATGGAACATTTATGCCAACCACATTATAATCTTGAAAAAATTGGAAACAAACTAAGTGCTCAAGAATAGGGGATTAATTAATAAATAATGGTACAACCAAGAAAAATGTGTTGTGAAAGAATATTTAAAACCACTGACATATATTCAATTTATGTTCTTACATAAAAAAGAGATTTTTAAATTACAGTAGGATTTACATTTTTTTAAAAATGTGCATGTAGTGTAGCACACATCAATGAAGTTCGGAATTATGTGAACCAATATATTAACAATAGTTAATTTCTAATTGTGTGATTATGGTTGGTTTCTAATTTTTTATTTTATATATCTATACTTCCTGAATTTTCTATAGTGACCATAGAAACCACCCATAATCACAAAATTGGTTAAGAGAGAAGCGAAACAGATTTTTTTTACTAAAGAACTGGCTACCACCATATGGCAGAAGCATTTCTTAATGCGCTAAAACTAAAAATGTTACAGGTACATTGTGTATCTTATGTTCTTTTCCATTCAAAGTGAAAACCCCTTTCCAACAAAAATTAAAATAAAATAAAATGGTTATTTTTAATTACTCTACTTTTCTCTGTCCATCCTATAATGCCAAACATTAAAATTTTCTGAGGACACTATTGGAAGTATCTGTTTAAACATAGCAGTGTTGTTCAGTGGACTATAGCCTTGATATTTAATTTGCTATTACGAGTTTACATAATCTTTCAGTGTCTCAGTTTAATTATTAATTTAAAAAAAGGGACAGGCTGTGAGTCATACTCAGCTTGTTGAAGGATATTAGACCAATCAAACCAAAAGTATGCTTTAAATTGATTTGGTCCTAGTTCCTGCTTTAGAATAGGATTAAAAATAAATATAAAGAGATGGAGAAAGTGAGTCACCTAATTTACATGTAGCATAATGCAAACAAGTACTTCTTTAATAGGTGTTCAGTAGCTGAAGTGATAAATTATAGCAACTTAGAGGCAACTTTTAATGGAAAATCTTAGCATTTTTTATTGTATTGACGATTTTTTACCTTGTCAACTCAGAATTCATCTGATTTTGAAAAAGAAAAATCTTTTACATGGAGACAAAGGTAAGCCACAGTATACCTTGAGCTAATTAAAGATGAATCTCTTTTGGAATAATGGTACAAAGAAAAAAGCAAATTATATTTTATAACTTAGACAAAACAGTCATCCACCAAAAGAATATTGCCTCCTTTTAATTATTAGAATAAATCATTCCATGCAAAACCAGCATATAGTGAAGATAAGAAAATGATAAATATAATGCAAAACAATAAAAGGAGATAGATTATTTAAGCAAACTCATCCTCGTTGTAAGTGAAACCTTTGAGGGACCACATATGAAAGCACCACAGAGGTCACAAAATGTCCGTGGCACTTCCTGTAAGATCTGGATATAACCTAGTCTGATTAAGATTGACCCAATTTAATTTCCAGTAATTGACCTTTGGTAGTATTCCAACTAAAATAAGACATTTGAAACTTTCTCAAAAAAAAAAATTGTTAGAAGAAAAGATGTCTTAGGTGTTTTATTCGATAAGCATGGGCTGAGTAAACGTGAAGTTTGTGCTTGACCAGGTAGGGCATTAAGCATTTGGGCGGGAGTAGAGTGGCAGGTTGGGGGTCCACCTGGAATGCTGCTTGAATTCCATTTTTGGGTGGCTTCCCTTTATCCAGACATTTCTGGCACTGAATTTCTAGAAACTTTTCCTGCCTTTGGTTTTGAGCCCCACAGCAGACACTTGGAAATTCCACTTTCATGAAGTCTGGTTACTTTGCTCTTCTAATTAAAAGAAGTAAACTTAATAAGTTATTGCTATCCACCACCCCGCCGAGCCAGCTGCTCAGTCCTGGCGGTCCTCGGATACAAGTCTCTTTCCATGGATCTACCAAATCTGTGTCAACTTTTCTGGCGGTGCTAAGAGCACCACTTCTCACTTTTCCTAAAAGTTGTTTTGCTATAGTGACTAGACCACTATTGTCCACTAACTTTCTATGAAGTCCCTCCTTCAGTCTCACCTTCCAGGAGCACTTTTGGCTCTAGAAAATAGCACATCACCATGGGAAGTGTCTCCTCATGAGACTTACTTTGTCGTCTACGGCCATACCACCCTGAACACGCCCGATCTCGTCTGATCTCGGAAGCTAAGCAGGGTCGGGCATGGTTAGTACTTGGATGGGAGATTTACTTTGTCTATTAGGAATGTAACACTTTCTAATTTCCTATTTGGCCCTCAAATAATTGCACACCCCCCCTTTATTCTTAACCATGTTGATCTTAACTAGAACTTCATCCACTAGCCTACCACCCAGTTAGGGAAGTCAATGCTTCATCTCACCTCCACAGTTCTTCCAACAATATTTGAAAGACTGTGGGACATTTAGGAGAATAAAGCAGTTCTCTGGGGCCGCAGGCTAGTTTAGTGAACTCTGGGTCATTGGCTCATTCTCCTGAAGGACTGGCTCTCATGATGCAAGGAAAGAAAACAGATATACGAAAAATAGAAAAATCTAATAATAACCATGATTTACATAGAAAAATCAAGAGTGTAACATTTGACACTAGACAGCACACGTTTCTCTATCTGTTCAGATAGAACAGTACTATGAGAAAGGGAAGGAAATAAAGATAGAGCATATTTTTCAAGAATTTTTACCATGAATATAAATGATGAGCAAATATGGGTTATTTAGGGAGAGTAGAGCTGTGAGAAATTGGGGTGGTGTTTTCATTTATGCTAACGCTTTTTTCAGATAAGGGAAATCTGGTTATAATAACATTTCTAGCTACCACTCACTGCATACTCTGTGTCAGGGAGTTCTTTATATATGTTTTCTTATTTAATCTGCACAATTGCCATTCCTTATCCCCATTTTATGGGTAAGGAAATCAAGGTTCAGAGAAATTAAGTAATTTGTCCAATGTCAAATGGCTATTAACAGTAAGTGAGCGAGACTTGTTCAAACTCAGGTCTACAGATTCAAAAGCCTTGCATGGAAATAAAGGCAGTGAGGAGGGAGACGCGAGGGGTGCAGGAAAGCGCCACGATTGTTGGAATAAACACAGTCTCAGCAGAGGCTAGAAAAATTGGATTCAAAGCATAAGCATAGGAGGAAATACATGACTTGGAAAGTGGAAACGCACTTACTTCTCAGAGACAAAAGAAGTTAATTAAAATGAAATTGTTCTATATTTGAAGGTGGTATTACAACTGAAATAATATTGAATAATCACCAGAAGGTGAAAGTTTTTAGGAATCTCTAAAGCTAATTACCTGCACCAGAAGGTATACTAAAACTCTGCAGAAGAGAAGAATTTAGTTCAATAGGTCTCTCTTGGATATTCCCTAGCCACTTAGTTACTGATCTTACAATTAGTTTCACTCACTTTCCAGACATCCCCACAGCACAAGCTAGTAGCTATGAGGACTGTGTTCCATAAGTCAACCTAATACAGTCTTACACAGTAATAACAATAGAAACACAACATGGCACAACAACAAGTGAGTTAGACTGAGGTTCACGAGATGTAAGTTGTAGTTGTAGATCTACCAACTAATTTTGTGAACCTCAGAAATTTACTTAACTTTTTTGTGACCCATATTCCTAGTCTATGTAGAAGGAGATTAATTTATTGAACACATTTTCATTGACAGCTGACAATGTTGCAGGCACCTTCATGTGTGCTACGGAGGATATTCTATACCCAATGTTTCCACTCTTCTGGAACTTATGTCCTAATAAGTGGTAACAGAGCCAGAAAAAATCACAGAGGAAGCAATTTTTTTTTAAATCTCATAAAGTAATATGTAAACGATAACACCAGGAAATGTGAAAGAATATGCAGTAAGAAGATGAACTTTAGGCTGTTGCCATATCAAGGCAAGAAGTGATGGTGGCTCTTGGAAAAGTATTGGATATATTCAGGATAGCAAATTGATGAGTTACTGGTGGATTTGATATAGGGCTGGTAAAGAGAATGAGAAATCAAGGATAAGTCCTGGGAGTTTTTCTATTCAACATCTATAAGGATGAGGCTGGCATTCATTGAGCTGGATAAAAAAATGGCAATGATCAAGTTTGAGGGTTGGTAAGTCAAGAACTCTGTTAATTTGTTATTAAATTGTTTCCCTACGTGACCTCTGAGGTATATGCCAGTTATAATATTTGGTCACTCCAACCTGTGATCAGATAGGCCATCCTGAGAGGTTAAATGGGATGAGAAATTAATCACTTCTATGTTTTAAGTGACTAAAGTAGGCTACAAACAGTAGTCAAGAAAAAACCTAGATGTCTAATTCACTGAGTATTAAGATCAGGAATAGGACAAAGAAGAAGATTCTTGATCTAGAGTCAAAGTCATTGGAGAGCTAGTCCATTGTCCCAGAGATTCACGTATGATATACAGAAGATGTCACACACATCTGGAAGACAGGAGGACACAGCAAAGATGGCAGAAACCTCTCTCAGTCACTGGTTTGTGTAAGAGATCTTGAGGCAGTTTGTTCTCAAAGAATAAATGAGTTAGGAGACTGTAGGAATATGCCTGGGTGGGTTTAGTGTGAAACCTGCCATTTTATTTTGTCAGAACTGGGCTTATCACCTCAGAAGTGTGAAAACAGGTGTGAAAAACATCCCCCCTCCTCACCCCATTTCTTCTAATAAAGGCATTCTTCTTTAAAAACCCTCTACTGAGACAGTAAATAACTCCAAATACTCCATAGTTCTCGCTCCCCATGCCTATTCTTCCCCTTCTCAGTAGAGCTATCTAAAACTCCTGGGATCAGGAAACTGGCATCATGATAAGGTCAGGGAGATACAGGATTAATTGCTAGGATATACACTTTCATAGTTCACTTTGCTACCAGTTACTACCCTTGAAAATACTGGTTTGCAGCATCTGTTTCGTAACAAGATGCTCCTGAAATGTTGCTAGGCAGCATGAGGAGTATTTCTACCCCCTGAAGATGAACCGCATCACTGGCGTCAACACTACTGCAATAGGACAGATGAAAAACTATTTTTGTTCCCATTTGCAACCAGAACCAGATACAATCAGGGACAGTGGGAGATGTTGCACGTGAAAGTATTGTAACATGCAGATATAAAATGTGATTTTTATGTTCTTATTCAATCGGGAAACAATGGATGTTGGTTATCGATGGGTGGAATTTCTATAGATTTTTCATTCCTAAAAGCTAGATCACAAGTGTGCCATCACAGCTTCAGCTAGTTCTGAATATAAGTAAATACTATCGCTGAAAAGAACGGTGACTTGCCATGAGTAGCATCGATTTGACCATAATAGTTTCACTTGACATTCAATAGCACTGAAAAAGGTAAAGGGCGGTTTTTTCACACCTTGTTATATTTGGTAAGTGATAGGTCCCACCCAATTAAACTTCTAATTTATTTTAAGTGATAGATTTTACAAAAAACACTCACTTAAACCTCTATCTCATGTATTTCTATCAGATCGTAACTTCTTTTTGAAAGTAGAGTTCCATATACCCATTAAAATTGTCCCCTGAAATACTTAGCTTTGCAAATACACTTATCTCATAAATTTATTTTATACCTTTTTTCACTACCCTCAGAAAATGCTGGATGCAGCACATTTTTCCTCTCCTCCTAATATTATCCATTCTCTGATTCTAGTCTTTCTAAGGTCATATACACACAGCTCTCCATAATGATAGAAAACATACTATTGTTTTAGTAGTTTGATCCATCCATCCTCAATCATGTTTAAAAATGCTTTCTTTTCTTTCTTGTGTCAGAAAAGTGAGAAAATTATAAAGACACACATCACAGCATACTTATAAAGTAAAAACAATATTTAGTATATTTGGTTTTGCTTTAATTAATATAGTAAACATTTCTAAGTATGGGTCCCCCTTTGTGAGTTGCCAAATTCACATGAATTTTTAATGTGAGCATTGAAATGATAAGGACCCAGTCTCCATCAATCTTTAGCACTGTCATGCTTTTGTGCAGGAATCCACTCTGTTAATGTCCCAATCATTGACTCCAGCATGTTGGGGAACCTTCCTCACATACAACAATTCATGTGCATTTTTAAGCCTCAATTTACAAATATGACCAGATACATTGTCATAAGGCCAAAGCACACCATCCTGCTTCCATATCTGCATCACTAATTTGACAGTATAACAGTGTTAATCCCAACTTTACTTGAGTTTGTTTATTACACATTTTGTTTATTTAAACAAAAAGACTTATTGTAGACCATTAGTAAATTCTTCTTTTTCTACTCTTAGAAATTGTTTTAAGAGACTATAAGTATTGGGAAGAAATAATCAATTCATGCGCACCCCAAGCATATGTAAATTGTTGCCATCTTTTTCAATTCATGCTTTCTGAAAGTCAAGTGTAAAAAAGTTTTTAAAAAAAGAAAAAAAAAGATACAAAAGCCAGAATGCAGTGGCCAAGACGTTCAGATCAACAAGGCTTCCTAAATTCACTGTCATCCATCCAGGTCAGTGTTGAGATGGAAATTCCACTCAAAGAGCACTCTAGTCATCAAATCCAAAACCTGTTCAAAATAAAAGGGCAAACATGAGATCAAAACACAAAAATGACACAGCTTTATTTAAGAAGTGCTATTTAAGCTATAAAGGATTTCCTGTTGTTCTCGTTTTAAATAATTTTATGGTATTCTTTTGTTCTCGAGTTACCCTATATCCAAATAATCATGTATGTAAATTACTCAATACAAAAGTGGATGCCACCGACAATGTAAACATCACTGTTTATCCAGAAGCATTATATGTTCATGCAAAAATGGCATTAAAAGCTTGTGGTCAGATCAAAAAACCACAACTGTAATTGTTTATTTATATAGGTCACCATTACTCTGTAGTGTAAGTTTACATTTTTTAAAAATTTCTAAACATTGCTGAGTTCATCTCAGAAGAGTGAAAAATGCATCACTCGCCTAAATGATTAAAGACAAACAATTTAGGTCTACCCATGCAGCAAGATGCTTTTATATGGAAATTATTTATTTTGCCCTAGCTCATAGTTTCCATTTTGATGCTGCCCTTGAAACTCCATGATAACAGGGCCATTCAGTGGAATTTCTGCATTTTTCTCTTGAGTTCAGGGCAGCTGGTTTCTTTCCTCTCTAAGCAGAAAGCTAAAGTATATTTATCACTCTAACAGTGACTCAAAACAAACAGGAAGTCTTCATCAGCCGGCTCCTGGGCATAGCTGATATTAGGTACTGGCAGAAAGGAAACAGAGACCTCATTCTGTGGGAGTCCGACAGAATGTACATGCAGATGCAGGAGATAACAAAGTTAGGGATGCTCCAAATGACCACCGTGTTCTCCCAAGATTAAGTGCTCTTGCAATGCTTACCAGTTTTCAGAGTCTGCGAAAATTCCTCAGGAGTTTTCCTTTCCATTTCAGTTTGAAAGAATAGTTTGAACTGGATACCACGAGACTCAGAATCCTGTGAACCTATGCGCCAAAGGAAAACTGGGAGGGAGCTATTCTGGGAGATTTGGCTTTGATCTGGTTGCTAGGAAAAAGCCCTGCTTTTGTCTGGAAGTATTCTGAATGGCTCCTTCAGTCAGAATGAGGCCTGCAGGTCACTGTCTGAATTAAGTGAAGAGGATTTTTTTTCAGTGCTAAAAATGAAGTTGTCTCTGGGCGCCATAATAAAGCTGGGGATAGTGAACTGGGCCGCCGAGCAACGGCAACGGCTCTTTGCTACAACTTGAACTCTAAGGTGTACTGTGAAAATCACTGAAGCATGCTTGCAGATCAAATACATGTAAATATTCCTCAGTGGCACATATGTTCCTGGAGGCTTGCACCTTCCCCTTCTTTTTCAAATAAAACCTGTTTCAGAGTCAAAGCCTACTTTGTTCTGATTAATACAAACATTTGCTATCAACTTATTATTAACCTTATAAATAAATAGAAAGGTCAAACACTCACACCTAACGTTTTGTAGCTAAACCAAACTCAGAATGGATTAGATGGCAAACTGCTGATACTGATTCAGCAATTATTGGGCAATATACTTTGCGGGGGAGGGGGTCCTTTCAATATTTGCTCTTTTATTTGTTGACTGATCTCCTTGTTAATGATAATGCTTATACCTACGTATAAGGACTTTACAACCATTATCTAATCTTCACAGATCCTGGGGAGGTAGAAAGGGAGCAAATCTTATCTCAATTCTACAGATGAGGAAAGAGAGACACAGGGAGGTTGAGCAACGAACTCCCATTTTAAGTGGCAGCACATTCTGTCCAAACACAAAAGTGACAGTAGGCCACTGACTTTGTTTTTTCAAGAATAGGGCTGGATTTTCACCTAGTCACTCATGTATTCACCAGTCCCCTTTAAGACCAGGCTTTCTGTAATGGTTGCACTGAATCTCCATACAACCTGTGAGAAAAACATGCAGCAAACCAGCCCAAGTGAGGCTCAAACCCTTGACCTTGGTACCGCTGGCATCTGGTGCCAGTGAACTGAGCCGGATATTGAAAGTCTAAAAGCCCAGTGCAGAATGCAACCAATACAGAAAGTTCCATTGCTCCCCTTCTAAATCATTCTGAAATAGAACAGAAGGGGCTACTTTCATGAAATTACCCAGTTTCGTTCTGTCTAATTTTGCAAGACACTTTGCACTGTAAGCAAGTCCTAAAATATGAGATACAAATATAAAAACAAGAGTGAGCTAAGAGGTCAACTACATCAATGACAATTCAACTGCAGTAAGAAGAAAATGAATGAAAGAAAAGTGTACATAGGCTGGGACCTTTAGAACCACACAGCATTATTGTGGGTCTCTCTCTCACTTCACTGAGGTATGATTGATACCCTCTTTTAAAGAAAGTAGTGGCCCTTATTCTTCAGAAAAAAAAATTAACATGGAAAATGTATGCAAGAGTATTAACATGTTAACCTGATGGGACCTGTTTAATCAGGTGATGGGGGATTATCATCTGAAAACAGGCTGGGGAGCACTTTCTAGAGGTTTCAGAAGCAGGAAGGCAGCCCAAGCCTACCTTTTGGAATGCAAATTTCCCTGCAGAACACCAGGCAAAAAACTCAGGAAGCCCAAACCAGATATCTCTGCCAAAAGACAAAACAGAAGTGTTTTCAGGGTAGCATATCCTCTCTCAGGCTACCTGTTTACTTACTCAGCTTTCTTTGCAAACTGCATATACAGCTCTAGGTCTGTGAATTTTATGTCTCTGAACACTACAAATATCTCCTTAATTATTCTCCAAAAGCCACAGAGCTGATTTAAGTTTCAATATCAAATTGACGAATCCTGAACTCTCTTCATTCAGGACGACTCATGTATTGGACTCAAGTCTAAATGTCGAGATGGACCAAATTGTTTCTCCAGGATCCACGCAATGGCAACAGGCTAGCGGTGCCGATCAGCCAGACCACACCAAGTCTCTCCAGGCACTGCAGAGCCCCTACTGAGTGAGACTGAAACCCTGAGGTGTGCACTATCCTCACTTGTGCACCACTGCCACATACGAACCTTCCAGTGACCCTGACGAACTTGGCATCAATTTCTCAGTGTGCCTCTGTGACCAGCGCTAAGCAGACGCAAAAAATGAATTAGGTACATATAGTCGGTTCAGGCACCAATTCAGCAGGTGAGTTTATTTCAAATTACTCTTTTGATCTTTCTCACTTAAGATTCTCTTTAGAGAAATAGAAGAGAATTTTGTCATCCTTAAAGAAAAGAAAAGCAATATTTGATTTCAATATTTGGTGCCTATTTAATCATATAAAAATAATAAAAATTCTTTTTGAAGTTATTATGCATTTATTACAGGATTATTGATTTCAGTGATGAGAATTTTATTGTTCACATTGGGTTGACATGAGACCTTTTTTTTTTTTGGAGATTTCTCTATCATTTAATTGATAAGTCACCTTATTTTATTCCTTCTGCCTCAATGCACAACTGTTCCTGCTATTCTTTGAATTAATTTGGATAAAAGCCTTGTGCAAAAGCCATCTTCCTGGATCCAAAACCTTCTTTCTGAGCATTTGTTAACACATTACATTATACTAACGTGAATCCACCCACCAGAAATTACATAATCTATCCTGGTTTTAATACTTTTCAAAAGCTTATGAAGTGCTAATCACTAAAGCAGTGATTCTCAGCCCTGGCTTTGTGATTGTCTGGGATATCTCCAACTACCTCATAGATCTTGAAAAATCAAAATTCTAAAAATTTTTCCAAAGAAAATTAATTACACTTTCGTTTAATTTGAAATATAAGTATCTGCCATTGGAGTTAGGAAGTGTGTCACAGTGGGACTTGGTGGGCTGGAGCATTGTAACAATGGCCCATTGAAACTCCTCAAAGCTCAAAATCATTATGCTTCCCCTGCCCCCCCCCAAAAGAGCAATGTTATTCTTATTCATAGCAACTTAAATTCTAACACATACCTTAAGACAAGCACAGAAAGGAACTAGGACAAAACCCATTCCAAGACATTTCCTCAAAAAGAATACAAAATAAGGTGTGTCACACATTTTTATGAATAAGACAAACATGATAATATCTAATAATATCATTGCACTATATTTGTGCCTACATTACAGTTGTACTAAGAACTGAGAAAAATCTCTGGGCCAGGATTGCTTTTTAATTGTCCATTAGAAAAAGCAAAGAATAAAATCGCCGGCAATGATTTTCTTTCGAGATCATTCACCTTATTTTTAAAATACAAAATCAAAAACATATTGAGACGCATGGTGAGGCTGGGCAATAAAACCGAAGCAAACTGTCTCCTTTCCTCAGCTCAGGCTCCGCAGCTACAGCAAGCCCACAGTGCCAGCTTGAGACTGGCAAGGCAACTAGCATTGCACTAAACAAAATCTTCATTTTTCAGTTCCAAACTGATTCCACTGAGAACATCTCTCTCTCTCACTCTCTCCTCACATTTTCTTTCTTTTTCTTTCCTTTTTTTTCCCCCCTGAATTGAGGTTTTTCTATTTAGGGATGCTCTTCCATTATGTGAGATGACCCCCTAAGCCGTGCCATACAATGACAATTTTATTTTCTCTTGAAGATTTCTCTCCCAGGGCCATATTCCATGAATGAATGGCTTGTAGGACATGCCACTAATAATAGATTCCACCAACTGTGCCAACACAAGTGTGAGAAAAGCGCGGGGAAGCTGAGGCTGGCCAAAGGACTTCTCCCATACCTGCCGCGCTGACTCCTTCCAAGAAAGCTGTCGAGTCGGCTTGCTTATCCCCTGGCTGCCTTGCCAGAAAGGTATTCCCTTTAAAAAGCCAACGTAAATAGCTCCTACAACCTCCTCCTTGTCTTGAAACCACTATTTCTGCTAGAAAATAAACTTGTAAACTCCATCTGTTAAGATGCTGGACAAAAACACACCCATAGTTGTCGAAGAAGCAATTCCCTACTGGCTAGGGAAGGAACTGGGACGAGGAGGTCATTTCCCATTCAAATTGAAATGAAATACTGTTGAAAAATCAAACACATCAAGAGTGACTACACATGTCACAAACTCATCTGACCTCCCCAACACTTGTACCAGAGTGTCACTGTCACTGAATTGTCTGGATTCCAAAGAGCATTCTGGCTGAGCTCTTACCCACCCTGTGGATTAACTGATGTCATTTTTTTTCCTTTTAAATCTCTGACTTGTTTTCTCCTTGCAACTCAAAAGATTTTTTTTTTTTAGTCCACCTACCCACCAGCAATAAGCTAGTATGCAAAGAAAAAAGTAACTTGGTTAATTGTTGAAATACAATATAATTAGAAAAAAAACCCACATGATTTAGTCCACAATATACTTTACTTACTGGATAAAGCATAACCTTCTACCCAGGAATCAGGCCATCCTCACTCTTATTCTTTATGTTCATTCTTCATACATTTAACAAATATTTTGAGTACCTACTATATTCAAAGCACCTTGTTAGACACTGAGTTGCAGTGCTGTATAAAACAAACAAGTCCTTTCCTTCACAGCCAAAATTCTCCTGCACAGACAGACAAAGTCAATACTGTTTTAAATAATATCCAGAAATTATAAGAACTCTGAAGAAAATATAATTGGGTGGAGGGATAAAGACTAATTTGAATAAAGTTTTCTAAATATGAAGACAATGACCTGCTTCTTAACAAATTATGGACAAAATATTTCAGGTTGGTTGTCCAGAGAAAGGCTCTCTAAGGCTAGGATATTTGAGCTGATTTTTCCATTGGAAGAGAGCCAGGCCAAAAATTAAAAATAAAGAAATAAAGAATTAAAATGCCCTACAATGAGACTGAGTTGGTGAGTCTAGGAACAGAAAGGAGGCAGGAAGGCTGAAGCATAACGAAAAGCAAAATAAGGTAAGCGTAGAAGTTTGAGGAACTGGGAGGTTGGAATTTGTTCTAAGTGCAAGGGGCAGCTTTTGGAGGATATTAAATAAGGAAGTGACTTGATCTGATTGAGGATTTCAAACAGCATAGTGTCAGCTCTCTGGAGAGTCTAATGAATAATCAAAGCAGGGCAGATTCAGTATAGATTTTTGAATGAGAAGAATAGTAATCAAAATAAGTGTCATGTTATTTACTTGGGCAGCCAGGTGGATGGTAAGCAGTTAACTGAGATGGAGATGACTGGGGGGCAATACTTCAATTCCCCTTCTTCTAGATGTGAAAGATGAAAATTCATTCAATTTTGTCCCTCAGCAGTCCTTGAATGCATGAAGAAATGGACTTTTATCAGCTTTCCTCATTTTTCTTATATTCTATCTTTTATTAAAAACACAGTACTCTAGGTTGTTGATAGGCTTTGTTACTCCGTTTCCATCAACTTTAGACTCTAGTTTAAAATCCAGTTCCGCTAAAAAGGCGTTGTCGATGGAAACTCAGCTCCTCATAATGATTTATGCCTTATCAATATACGTTCTTTTAGTTTTTATTATGTATCTTTTATTCTGTTTTATACTTTGCTCCTACTAGATTTTGACCAGGTTCCTTGGCCTTCCTCCCTTTTTCAGCCCCCAACGCTCCATCTCCTAACTGTACCCTTTGCATATTCCCAATGCTCCACCAGGCTCTGTGATACCCAAGCCTGAGCTCTATCCACCCCACAGTTGTTCTCTAACTTGCATTTCCTCCCCATAGTTCTACCTGCCCTAATCCTACTAATTCTGTAAGACCCGGATCAAAGGTCTTTTTTCAAGAAACCATTTCTGACCCCTCCCCAATCAGAGGTGATTTCTCCCTCCGCATCCCCTAGGAGGCAGTGGAGTATAATGGTCAACATCTCTCAAGCTTTGGGGTCAAACTCAGTTCACAGGCCCCCCTCTACCCTGTCCTAACTCTGTGCCTTTGGGTAGCTTATGAATATGTATAGTTCTCTGCTACTTCATCTAGAAAGTGAGGGAGTGCGATGTATGGGAATAGGGGTACCTGTAACTCAAAATGGTTGTGAGAATTGAGTCAACACACTTCAAACATACCAAATAGCACCTAGCACATAATAAGGACTTCTCGATGTCAGATTATTTTGTTTTCATTTCAGCGTTCTTTGACTCTCGTAAAAATAACCGTCTACTTCCTATGATGGCTGTCTTTAACTCACCAGATTAAAAGCTCTTTGAAGATATAATGCTGCCTTCATCTTTATATTCAGTAGGTGTTTTATGAATATTTATTAATTAGTGAATGCTGAACATAAAATAAACAATTTAAGTGTTTTCATTTCTTTTGCTCCAATAGATTGATGCTTCTTAAAATAGAAACAATTTTTTCATTTCTTAATTTAAAATTTTATATTGTCCAGTATGCACATATACTTATGTACATACATACACTATATATACTAGGTATACTCATATATAGTATATAGCCTATATTTAATTTTTTTTAATTTTTTGAATTAATAAACTCTTAATCAATACGAGGAATATGCATATCTTGCTAAAATCACCAGTGATTCTGCTTTCAAAAAAGAAAACTATCTCTTCATTTATCCTAACCATAAGGACTTACCACAACAAGGCATCATTCTAGCTCACAAAAATTGTCAGGTTTCTGAAGACCCACAGGGAGGCAAGAGGTTCTTGCTACTGACATGTGCTCTCTCATTCACATCAATTAATAGTTATTGGATAAATTGTGGATGCAGTACACTATGCTATGCATTTTGTACACAATTTCTAAATGTGAAGACACTATCTCTGCTTTCTTACTTGTTAAAAAAGACAATGCTCATGATTGTAATGACAAAAATATTTATGTATATATACATAAACATGTGTGTGCATATATATATATTGAATTTCATCTCCCATTACAAAGAAAACCTTCAATGAGCAGGTAAATGGTGACTGGCTTTGAGTTATGACAGGACAGAGCCTGGTAGAGAAATACAGGGAAAGAGTGTGGATTTAAAATTAAATCAAGGGTTGGTAGTTGTATCTTAGGGTTTTTTGTTTGTTTGTTTTTGTTTTTTCTGTTTTTAGTTGAAATCAATGTGCTAATACAGGGATAAAATTTGGATTAAAAGATAAACTTGGAATCTCTACATCTTCCACAAAATATCACTTAAGCTAGAAAGGATTTCCTATAGTTCCTAGTAAACATAATTTTATTATATTCTTTGTTCCTAGATCATCCCATATCCAAATAATAATAGTTGTAAATTACACACCCCAGCCTGAAGAATATCATTTTTTCTAGTGATGAGCTAGTATCAAAACTACAGAATAATTATGCCTTAATATAATCCACTATAGTCTTCCCTTGTTCATTTGCTTTTTTCACCCTTTTGTCCATCGTTTCTTTCCTCCTTTCTTTCCTGTCTTCTTTCAATTCTTCCAGCATTTGTGAACAATTTGGTCAACCCTTCTAGCTGACAGTCTGCATCTTCAATCACTATTCAGCAGCCATATTCTGTTCCACAGACTGAGTTATGTAACTGCACGAGTTCTTGTCCCCCATACACACCCTTCTTTTCTTGGTTGAGTTATAACACATACTTTTTTCATCAACCTCTGAAAAAAGTAACAAAGACTCCATTCTTACACATAAACTCAAGAATCTAGGATAATTTCTCATGTCGCATCTATTTAAACTTTCGATATTTCTATATCACAATCTAACTGCCTATGGCATATCCGGAATTTTGACAAAAACTTGTCCAATTAGATCTGTAAAATTCATCTCTGTTGATAGCTGATGGACAAACTACTGAAAACATACTCAAACTTAAACAAGTGGGTAAAACCACTGAGATAACCATTGTCAGCTTCATTTCTTAATCTCTACATACTTCTTTATCCTTTCAGTGACCTCACATCTATTAGAAACTCCATGGGTTACACATTTAAATTAAACAAAATTTTGGTCTATGTCTTTCTGCCTCATACATTATTTCTCTGCTTAGCTGCTAATAGTTATTATTCCATGACTTTTCAATTAAGTGGCAAAACTCATCATCTCAAATACAAAACTGTTTAGCTCTATCTGAAAGTAAAGGATCTCCCCTAATTTTGCATCCTATATTTATCCCTCAAAATAACAGTAAGAACTGTTCACTCCTAAACCTCCTGTTTTGTTTTGTTTTGTTTTTTACCTTCCTCCTCAACTAAACAACATATGTTAAAATCAAGGACATTTATCGTGACTTATCAAAATTGGTCTTTGTTACTGCATTTGTTTGCCATTTTTCCTAAAAAAAAAAAAAGGGAACTTGAGTAATGAGTGAGAGAGAGGTCTTAGGAAGGCAAGAGATGATATGATAGAGCAACATTGTAATAATAAAGCTCTTTCCCCACATGCTCCAAAACTGACTCGGAATTTAGAATATGAAAAACAATTACATTTTAAATGGGAATTGAAGTAGAAAGTAAAAATGTTCAACTATATTTTTAAGTAGTAAGCTCCCACAAGGGTAGGTTTTGGTCAGTTTTATTTACTGCTGAATTCCCATACCTAGAACAGAGCCTGCCACACAATAAGGATTGGAATAGTTAACATAAAGAAACGTTAAATAAATGAGCTCCTTTACAAAAAAAAAAAGTTCAAACTTGTTTACTATGTCAGAAGCAGGTTCCTTCACTCATAGAATAGCATCAACTGTGTAATTTGCCCCCCACTTCCTCCTTTTACAGAAAGTCAACAAAAGAATTGTGACTTTTTACCTAAGGATCAAAGGTGTCAACCTATTTGCTCATGCTACTTTAAAGTCTTGGATAACAGTCTTTGGTTATTTTTAGATAATTTCTTTTGTTTCAAGCTTGAAAAGAAGTATTAACAAAGATCAAAAAATAAATCACTGATTCAGAACAGGAAAATGCATATTAAGAAGTTCAAAATATAGTACATAGAGGCTGTGAGCTAACCTTCCCAGAATACAAGTCAGATAGATCTAGCTTTAGAGACTAGAGGGCTATATCAGTCCCGCCTGGGACCCATCAACATAAAAGGAATGGGGAGAACTTAGAGAGCGAGTTGAAAGTCTGAAAAGGAAAGGGAAAAAAATTTAAAAATTATAGTGACCCATGCATTCTCAATACCTAAAACAGTAAGTTAAGAGGTAGAAAAATACAACCAAGTTGTAACAATGGTTAACTATAGTTGGTGGAATGATGAGTGAGTTTATTATCATTCATAATTTTCTGTATCTCCAAGTATTCTCCAGTAAGTATGTAAGACTAGTGCAGTCAGAAAAAAGTATAATACAAGTGCTATCCAGAAAGTATATAGCCATGTAATATAAAAAATACAGGCATTTATGGCTGGATTTTTTTCCAACAGACCTCATGCATATGCTTTTTAACCAAGAAAGAAAGTAAGGATAAAAATCATGTGATACACAAATAACACATAAAGGATTAAGGTTATGCAGTCAAAGAAGATAAGGCCCATTGCTGACTTAATAGTCTTCAGTGTGTAAAACAATCATTAACCTAAACCCATTGCAAAACACATAGGATGGGCTGATTTCTCACTAACACACATATACATATATATGCATATAAACACACACACATACACACATATTATACATACTTACATGGCATATAGCTCTTAGAAAAAGGTCAAAGGCATACAAACTATGTAAAAAAAAAAAAAGCACCTAGATAATTAGGGTATTGTTTAAGGCAGTAACTTTCCTACAGTTGATGTGAGAACATGAACAAGGGAAAAGGATATGCCTTCCCAAAGGGACATCAAAGAATCTCAGGAAAAGGTATGTTTATTAAAAGGAGAAATGTTTAAAATAAGGGTTGAAACACAATGCCCTTTGTACCGCAGTCAAGGTATACCCACGGAACTGTCCAATATGTGAAAATACCACCTAAAGCAGAAAAAGATGCTTGAGAATCCCTCAGCTCCCATCTTCAAGGTGAAGGATCCTGGATAGCCTAAGACAATACAGGCACAAGCAGTTTTCTCTCATAGGCTGGGGTAGGGTAACCAGAAATGAAAGGCCTATCAAAAAGAAAGAATGGACCCAAAAGTAAGCTCTGTTTGTTCCACAAAGCTGACTAAAGGCTTTTCTGCTATCTATGTATTAATATCTTGATCCAGAATTATTCAGGGAAATACAAACCCAAACCCAGTAAGCTTCTTGACCCATCCTGTGGTTGATAAGTGGTTTTATCCCTAACAAAGCTCCATCGAACTGTCATTTGTATCCAGTTTCTTTCTTTCCACTTGTCACAGGAATAGTAAATAAGAAATTGACATTATTCTCATAATGAAAGGTAGCCTCTCTTAAACATCACAATTGCATCTTAAATGGGGATAACAAGAAAACATGCTTTTACTCAGAGGGATTCTCTACCAAAAGAAATGTCAGTCATGTTAACAGGTGCCATCATTAATCCGGAAGATACTTGGAGGATGGATAGAGTTTTCCAGGCTCTTAAAATAGCATTGCCTAGGTAACTGTCTCCCTTTCACCTCATAACTGACAATCAACCACATATTTTAGGAGTAAAATGGTTTGGGTCAATTCAAACTTTCACACTGAGTCTGGACAAAGCAGATTGAAAACGCAATCAAAGATAAACTTGGGTTCAGGGTAGGAGTCCCTTCGGAGCTCCAACCTCCTCGGGCAGCACTGCAATGGGAGAAGACAGCCCAAGGAAGTACGCTACAAGAAATTCAACTGGTGTCACTCTTCAAAGATGAATCGTGAGGATTTACCCAGCACCTGCTGTGTGTTGGTGACTGTACCAAACACTCTACATCCACAGTTTCCCTAGGGTCCTGAAGCTGTTTAGTTTTGGCTACTTTTTCTGAAGTTAAACGTAAGGAAATTCAATGGTCTTGGAAGTCCCCATCAGTGGTAACCAGGGAGGTATCCAGGATAAGCCTAACGCCAATCACTCAAATATGAAGGCCACAGAGGACCATCGGATAGAGAGAACTAGGAAAACTGTCTTATTATGGAAGACCTGGTGCCACTACCTGGCATCAGAGCAAATTCTGATGGAATCCTAAACCTGAATAATTCTCCTCATGGTGATTGGTTCACTATGTCTGGCTTTTGTGAATCTCACTCATATTTCTCTCTTTCTCTCTCTTTCTCTCAGCTTTGCTCTATGAGGAGAGAAGAAGGTGCACAGAATTGTTGGGAGGTGACAGAGATCAAAGAGAATCATCACCCTGCTTGTTCCAAGGTGTTAGCCCTAGTACTATACTGTTACTCTCACTTCCACCCACAGCCCTTTTATTTTCTGGTGCATATTGCACATTGACCAGAAAGCTTTCCCCATTCCCATGCCATTCTCTCCATGCCACCTCTCTTTCCCCATTCTGTCCCCTCTGACTACATGTGCATTTGCACACACACACACATTACACTCACACTCACACACACACACACACACACACGTTACACTCACATATACCGTTATACTCATGCACATCCCTTTTGCTTCAAAGTGCATCAAGTACTCAAAAAGAGAAAAGAAAACATTAAGACCTCACTGAAGTCATATACACATTTACCCCAAGTTGGAGTTTGGCTTGGTTTGGAGGAGGTTTCAATTTATTAGCTTCACAGTCACTCCTCAGTAACCCGTAAGAATCTATTTCAAATACCTGTTCTTTAAACAGAGCTTTGATGAACTAAGTGTAGGGCAGATACTAAAACTAGATGGAATTCTTTCTCCATCACTTTTGTGAACACAGCCTGTTGGCAAAAAGATTATTAAAGTAACTCTTGCTGCCAGTTTCTCTTTGTTCTCTACATCTCTGAACCCTGTACCACTGAGCTGCGTGTAAACCACGCAGGAACGTTTGGGTGTCAGCAGAGGCGATGCACCCTTCGGCGGAGGCCAGGTAAACACCGAAGACGCCCCTCTTTGAAGGTCAGAAGTTAGCATTGCCTCCCCAAAGTATCCCTCCTGTCTTCCAACGCTGCGTGATGCTGTGTGCTGCTCGCTACCATCTGTCCGGATAGCCGTCTCTTCACTCTGTCCTTCTTCTGGTGGGCCTGAAGCGATGTGAAGGCAAAAGCCTCAAAGCTGGGGAGTTACAAGTTTATGTGCAGCAACCAGGCAGCCATATCCTTCTGCTTTCCCCTGAAAAATCAAGCATCACCTTATCGTTTCCTCACCAAGATTAACTCCTGCTTCCTGAAGAGTATTTCTGAGGTAGAAAGCAGAGGTGGTGAAAAAAGGGGGAGCTGAAAAGTCCAATCTGTCAAGCTCCATTTTAGAAGAAAGGAAAACTGAAAAGTGAACGTATTTAACATGAGCCATTTCCTGCACTCAGGAGGGAAGAAAGCGCGCTAGTCACTGTGTGCAGGAGGAGATCCGCACTGGTGTTATCTCTGACCTGCAGCTTAGCCCCAGTGTCTCAGCTGCCAAAAAGCTCCCATTCAACGTTGTGCTGAGTTCATCAATGCTCCACGTGTCAGGATCCTAACAGGAAAAGGCAGGACAGACAGTCTCTCCATTCAACCGCCTGGGGACCCCATGACAACTAAAATCCCCTCGCAGACCGTCCGTATCAACCTTTGGCAGGTCAGAGCACGCAACCCCTTCAGAACCACAGGCTCAGGCCCACACCCTTTCCCCTTGTCAACATTGTCACTTTAAACAGAACATCGAGCCTTATCACGAAACCTGAAGTAAGTATGACAATTAAGATGGATTGCAAAGCCTGCTTGTGCTTCACAATTAACAATCACTTGGCAGCAGGTTCCACGCAACTGTTGGGGGGGACGGCAAGAACTTTATCCCTGCTTAGTGCTGCATTAGCATATTTAGTAGGCTGCAAGACATAATTCCTAAGATATGAACATATTTTTGTCTTTTTCAAAAATCTGCAATTAAACTATAAGATGGAAAAACTCTGCACCAGGCAGTCAACACGCAAACCCCAAGAAGGAGCTAGGAAAGGGGAGGCCAAGGAAAGGGGAGGCCAAGGAAAGGGGAGGCCAAGGAAAGGGGAGGCCAAGGAAAAGAAATGTCCCCCCAGCACTGATAGCAACCTGAACCACCTGGTAACCGCTTCTAGTATCATGGGGTAGCTAGAAAATTATGGCTCCTTCCTGTCTGTGACAAAACTTCGGGGGGCAGGGGTGGGGGGCAGTGACTAGGTTGCTCCCCTGCTGCTTGCATCAGGTGACTGTTCTATAAGAACGTAGCTACTGCTTTAAACAACCTACACATGGGAAAAAAAAGGTCAGACCCTGAGATGACCCTAGTGGTTACTTAGCAAACTATGCCTTTTTCACAGAAAGCACTTTTTGACTCTGGATCTCTGAGTAATAAAATAAAAGATGCTGATAAAAATCATAAAGGCACCTTATTAACCAAATGTGAGGTCTCTTCCCCAAATGTTCTGTTATTTTCCCTTACTTTCAGGGACCAATTCTCACGCTGATGAAAAAGGATCAAGGAACACTGAGACTGGACCAAATGTTGCCAAAATCCCAACCTGACCACCATCCCAACGTTCTCCAGCGTGTTGCTTGCATTTGTTCAGGCCTGCAGTCCAAGTGTGCCCCGGTAGGGGCTGAGAAGGGAAAGAAACACAGCCAGATCTTTCTGAGATAGCCAGGACTTTGTCTTTCTTGACATCTGGGTTGCAAGAAGGCAGGATATCCTGCCAAATATATTACAGATGTGAGACCCACCTTGTGACTTAAGACACTGCTGAAGCTGAGGAACACAGAAGACATAGTGCGTTGTCTGGGAAAGAAATCTTACCCTTTACCTATTTTCTAAAGGAAAACACACACACCCACGTGCACACATGTGCATGCACACCACCAGTTTAGGTGGGCAGCTCTCTAGTTGCATAAAAGAGAGCATATGAAAGTAACAAATGCAATTTAGCACACACAGTCTTTTCTTTACAAAACCAGAAGAGTAGCAGATTAAAGCACCTGGCAGTCTTGGCACGCCAAAAGAAAATCTAAGCTGTGACAAAACAAAACAGGTGTACAGGTATAAAACTTGTGCTTTCCAATAATGCCCCTCTCGTCGTCACTGGAATACTTTAACAGGTGCAGAAGTTCAAGTTACAGTGGGGAAGTGGCAAATAAATACACAGCATGAGCGTCTGACGTGCTTGCTGAGCACCGGGGATGTTAATAACTGGCAAGGTACACTAATCTCTGATTGCAACATTTGGTTTACCTTAATCTGGAGGGACAGCTGTATTAAAGAGGGAATTATACTAATCAGTTCAAGGCCCTTGCATATAAAACTTCCCATTAGGCTTAAAGTACACCAGCTTATGCTCATTCTCTAGGAGCCTTACATCTGGTTCTGAATAAGGCTGCCTCTCATTTGCAAGGTACAAACTGAAAACAAGGGGGAGTAGGGCTGACAGTTGCTGGAGGATGGGTGATAGAAGAGCAAGCTACTAATTCTTTGAAATTTCTAACAGCACAAAACTAGCTTCTAGGCATCTTAATACTAAAAGGGGGGGAAAGCCTGTGTTATCAACCCTAGGCCATTTTTTCCTGTTACCGGAGGTGACCAACATAAAATAAAATTGATGATGTCAGTCAAAAACAGCTAAGCACAAAGCTTGGCTTTGTTATCTTGAGTCAGAAGGTATGATAGGCCATGCCATATGGCTCTAATCCGCCTCTATCTCCCATCACCTAACAGGAAACCTT
Organism: Lyroderma lyra; assembly: GCA_004026885.1. NCBI lineage: Eukaryota > Metazoa > Chordata > Mammalia > Chiroptera > Megadermatidae > Lyroderma > Lyroderma lyra. Next base: position 508,615 of record PVJL010000071.1, on the reverse strand, counting down.
CGTGTAGCATGACCTTATTTGGCTCGTTCCAGGTTAGGGCTGCCCAAAGGGGATTTTTCTGTTTCTGCTATATCCAAAGGTTTATGTTGATTTTTTTCTGAGCCTTGCAAACTATAAATCCGACTGATTACTCTGCACTCTTTTGCTTGACTGAGCCTTTACAATCAGACATCCCCGTTAACAATAAGCTCCTAATGAATCAAACATCTATGGCATTAGTTTCACCTAGCTGCCTCTTTCCCATGCACTGTGCTGCTTTGTCAGACCTGGTTTGATGAGAAAAGCTAGTGACACTTGCTGCACCTATTGATAAACAATTCAGTAATGAGGGGCATAACAAAAATTACCTAAAACAACCTGATTAAAAATGACAGGCAAGGCTTACTCCATTGCTCTACATAGCAAAGGTAAGTCTGGTACCGCATAGGGAAAATAATGAGGCAAAATAAAATGCTCTTCTTTACCGAGGAGTCTACTTCTCAATGCGTTTGTGAAGAGATTAAGTCTTTTCAGTGATGTTTTAATGTTTTTTAGGTTAAATGACTATCAATAACATGAGGGACTTACAGAATGCAGGATGCTTGCCTTTCAACTTTCGGAGATGAACTCCCTGCTTTTTCTCCTTGAACTTTCTAAGTAACCAAACTAACAGCAAGATTTTCATTTTGTTTCTTCAAATGTAAGTTTAGTTATTGAGAAACCCAGCAGTACAAATGCTAATAATGAGGGAAGTATAGGTGGGCACAAAAAAAGAAATTCTAAGATACAAAAAAAAAAAAAAGGTTGGAGCAAAGTAGAAAAAAACCTTCATGGACAAAATAATCTCCCTAAAAGGAATAACTTAACCTTACCGTGGACACTGAAGTTCCTTTTATTGGGGTCACCCGGAGGACCTTTGCAACTCCGAAACAAGCTTATACCCAGGGGAGGCCCGGCTCTGGTGAAAGCTTGATTCAAAGACAGAAACGTGTGGGTTTTGCAACTGTGAGGCAGCATGTTGGGAGGTTTTCCATCAGTGCACAGATGCACTTGAAAATCAAATATGGACATGGGGAATGTTTTTTGGAGATGGAAAATGAGTACGGATGACATGTTTATACTTCGCAGATGGATCCAGTACAGAACCATTTTTTGTAAAGAAACAATATCCACCATTTGCTAAAAAAAATTTGTTTGAGCAGCTACAAAATGGTGGCACAAAAAGTGAATATTCCTTTCATACATACCCCACCTGTTCCTTGGTTTTACAACTGTCTTCCATCCTGACTGTAATCAATGAATGTTGTAGTCTTATTTTTTTCTCAAATGTTATCCAAAAGAAAATGAAAAAAGAAATACAATACACAAAGGCATTTGGAAGAGCAAAATGATTTTAAATTAATTTGCCATGTAGGAAAAATTGGAAAATGACAAATGTTATTAAGTAACAAATGTTGAATTCTGAAAAAAGTGCATTTGCTTATTGGCATATTTTCTTCATAAATTTGTATCAAATCAATTTTTAAATGTTTTCTGTCTAGAGTCTAGAATGTCTCCTGTATTCCTTCTTTTGGCCCACTTTAGATCTATTTGGTATTTGAACCCCTGCAAATTACAAGCACTTAGCATGGTATTAATACTATGTGTTGCCTTATTGTTGATACATTATAACAATAAATAGTTTATAAATATCAATTATGATAACTTAGAAAAGCACCATAGGGTATGTGTTTATAAGACGATAGTCTAAAGCATTAACTGCCAAAACATCAGAATAATCAAATCTTAATTTATTGCCACCATCAATAATATTAATTTGTCATTTCAGGTGTGAAATATTAATAAAAGCGACCCACTTCAAAGATGTAGAGATTGTAAAACAAGAAAACTATGAATGTGAAATATAAAAGTTTTTTGTTGTTGTTGTTTTGTTTTTTTGCTTTTTGGTATGTGGGTAGCTCCCTGACTGGGAATCGAACCCAGGCCACAGCGCTGACAGCGCCAGTGCCGAAGCCTTAAGCCACTACACCACCAGGGAACTCCCTGAAATATAAAAGTTTAATCATTTAAATTAAAATCTGAACACATTTTTAGACTTGATGAATGAGTAGGATTTTCAAGGGTTCCTTATAACATGTAAAATATTAAAATTAGTTTTTTTCTTAGTTTTGGTCAAATTAACTTTTTCTGATGTTTTACTTTTCTTACCATCTGTATTTATAATCTAAATTCCACAGCTAACCTCTAGTCAATTATGTTTGTATTCTCAGAATTAGTCTGAGGTTAAAAATTAGAAATAAAATATTAGTCCTAAAAATGGACAAACAGCCTGGGACTAGTTAACAAAATCTTGAGGATATACATAATGTTCTTTAGACCCTGTAGTTTCTGGCAGTCTATCAAACGTAAATCTGCCGTTCTACATGCTATGACTCTAAAAATTTTAGTCAAAGGGTTAATGCATTCTTAGAGTTCCATAGAAAAATGTTAGTACTCTACCTAAATCAAACTTACTAAAATTTGAAATAGTCAAGATAAATGAAAGTATATCCTTCCAATTGCAGCACTTACTATGTAGTTATGTTCCTAATCATCATCATTCAACAAATGCATAGAACATAGAGCTGGCAAAATATTAAAGATCATTTGTTTCAATTCTTTTACTTAAAATATTAGGGAAAGTAAGTTTGAAAGGTAACAAGCCTATTCAAGTTCACCTAACTGGAGTCTGTGGGAAAACCATGCTTTCTGTGGCTTGCTTTATTCTACCAGATCGTTCTGTTTGCAAATTTTGTAATATTTGGTTATAGTGGGCTAATTTTATGTTATTAGCCACTTATTCTTTAAGTACTATAATAAGTATTATTAAGAATTAAGTAATAATACAGTGTTTATAGAGAACATCACATTTAGAGAATAAGTAAATAATAAAATAAAAATTAATAAACTGGATTCTATCAGTGGCTAAATTTTTGCCTGGATGTAAAGTCAGAATCTCTGTAAGATCATAGACTATTAGTCAAAGAGTGAACTATGTGACAACATAATCAAGTCCCTGGTGACAAGCAGAAGTTTTGTAAGGGTGCTGTTAACCAAAGAACAACTTAAATATAAGGACATGTATAATATATGTTGGTCTGGCCTTTGTCTGCTTCTCTAGTGGAGAGGTTCAGGAACGAAACACCCTATACCTCCAATCATGTCACGTACCATTTCCATTATATATATATATATATATATATATATCTCCTGAAAAGCTTTGTCTTCTACATCAAAGTCAATATTTAGTTGCAAGGTAGTCAAAAGGTCAGTCTTTCAAAGCTTGAAGTTTATAATAATCCACTATTATCTTCTTGACGTGCTGCTACATGGGGAGAACAGCCAATATTCCCAAGTAAAGCCGTCCTGACTTGACAGAATTGAAGCAATTTTCCTGATCCCAAGGTTTAAAGGTAAAAGAAAACATGACTATCTTCAAGAATGCTGGGCTGTCTCCCAAAGGTGTAGCTGTGGGGGTCCATGGCTTGTCACCTCTATCCCTAACTTTTGGTAGTAATCTCAACTCTGCCATCAATTATAGGTCATGAACATATAAGAAGAAAATATTTCTGTCTGCTATTAAAAGGGATGATGGGTTTATCACACTGTCTTTCTGGAACCCAAGAATCAAAAAGAGTTTTAATTCAAGTAATGTTTAGTCTTAGTACAGAGACAGGAATGAAATTTAAAGGTCACAAATGTCTGCCCAGTGACAATATTGACTACTACTTCTTAGTTCACATATACATCTTTATAACTTAAAGTATTTATCCAACACTTCTATGTTGGTTGAGTGTTGTTACCCAAACAACAGCTTAAATACTCATATAGACAAATGGGCTATCTGATATGGCTTTAGACATTTTGGGAGAAGATGCCCTGGACTTTCCTAAAATTGGTCCAGAAAATATTCTGAATGGAATCTGTTCTCACTGTTAGCATTAGTTATGTAAAGGTGTAATATCAGTCTAATTTTTCTAATTGGGTCAGTGGTATGATACAGTAAACTCCTGTTAACTAGAACTCAAGCAACTGGTACTCTCAAGCAACTGGCAAAAATCAAAGAAATAATGCTACATTTATCTGGCATGGGTGCCGGTTAAATGAGAGTGTACTGTATATGTTAATTTATACATTAGCTACACTGACTTATATATCCTAATTCTAATTAGGATTCAGACATAGTAATTGGTTTATAACTGAACATATAATAATTATATTATTTTCTGTTATTCACATTGTAAATTATCCATTAAAATTTAGTCAATCCAAAAAACTTAATCTGTAGGCAAGAAGTTTGGTTCTCATGTACAAAAAACTTAAAAAGTATGCTTTAGACATTTATACACATGTTGAAGTTCTTTTAGTTTGTAGTGAATCTATCTGAAAGTATTCTCTATCCACATATTGAATGGCAAAACATTAGACTTCTGTTTTACAGTTTACCAATCAAATAGACAAAATCTACTTTTGCTTGTTATATAGGTCCTATTGCTGACCATAGAAAGATCAAGTCACATCAGATGTTATTTTTCATTGCTGTGGCTAATCCTTCCAGTGATGATGGCACTAAGACTGGTAATTTCTGCTTTCACTCTTGAGGGGCTACTAATTACCATAATTGCCTCAAGAAACCAACTGTAAGCAACAAAACACAAATAGAAATTGCGTATATTCTTCCGTTTTATTGTTCAAAACTAACAACTTCATGAAGGTTTTAGAAATTGTCATATAGTTGAATTCCTAACAGCATGGCAATTTGCAGAGAATTTGAAGTTCTATCAATAAAGTCAGGGAAGATTTACATAGAAAAACCCCTATCTCTACATCAAGAAATACTATAAGATAAAGACATTAAGGTTATAGAATTGATCCCAAAATACAGTCAGTTCCTGTGGAGTTCAGAATTATAATATTTATGAAACACATTAATTTTATCAAGATAGGGAGAGTCAGAGAAGAGCTGCCATGGGTCCTCACTGCTCCCAAGTTAAGTTGAAAAGAAGGGCTACATACGCTTCCACCCCTTCCTAAGTGGAAAGTAGATCCTCTTGTGGTTTTTCTAGGTAGCCTCTTCCTGTCTCCACAGAAGTTCACATTGATTGCATGGACTTTGCATTCTAGCCCTTTCCCTCTCTAATTATGTGCCTATTGTAACATCAGATGGAATCTCTCCACTTCCCTCTGCCTCCAGTAGTTTTAAATTAACTGAAATCACCATATTTCACTGAGAACAAAATTATAACACTTTTTCTAAACACTTTGTCTTAAATTATATGACAGTAACAGAATTTTAATTTTTTCAAGTTGCAAGTTACCTTAAAAGATGTTAAATAAATTGTTTAATAGAATGGATTTCTAAAAATTTGAGGTCATTGAAGTAAATTTACACTATATTCCACAATACTCCAATTAATTCTTCTAATGCAGATTTAGCAAGGCCTACTACATGTGAGGCAAAACACATGGATTTGAGGAGCTCCAGGCCTTATACTAGAACCAATACTTCAAAATTTTTGTTCAATTATAGGTAGTTACTGGAAGCTTTTTTACTTCTTTTTTTGGCATAGGAAAATGTTTTACTTCCATGTTTTTACCATTGAAATGTTGGTCTTTCCTTCTTGCCTTTGTATAAGAAAAAGAGAGACATTTGCTACTTTGACAACCTTAACGCAAACTCCAGGAATGTCACCAACAGTGTGACCTTTGTGACCAAATCCAGCAACCAGAACTTCATAATTTTTCCTAATAAAATTCAAGAAACCATCATCAAATATAAAGTCTTTCTTTTCTTTCTTTTTTTTTTTTTTTTTTTTTTTTTTTTTTTTTTTTTTTTTTTTTTTTTTTTTTTTTTTTTTTTTTTTTTTTTTTTTTTTTTTTTTTTTTTTGCCATTCTTGATCAGCTGAACCCCGACACACTTCCTGAGGCAGATTTTGACTGATTTCAAATCTACCTTTTCCCTTTGCATAGAACACACATCTGAATGGGCTGGCCTTCAGAGCTGTGCCCAAATGGGTCTTCTTACACTTTTTATCATGCCAGTCTGATCTTATCAGTGACTATAGAGCTTCCTAGCCAGAAGAACGTGACACTTGACCATCTTGCTGGCACCACAGGCCTGAGCAAAAAAAAAATGAAAGCTTCTTTACAAAATGTTTGCCTTATCTGATATAAACCAACTTTCTTGTTCCTACTTTCTACCCCGTTATTTCTTCAACCACTCATATTAGTATTTGATAAAGAAATTTTAATTTCTAAAAGCTTTATATAATGGGTTCTATCATGTAGTGCTTAAAAGAATGGGATTTGGAGTCAGAGAGATCAGAACTCAATGCTTATTCTTACTAACTTTGTGATCTTAAAAAAAAAAAAATTCCTGAATCCTACTGAGTCTCTTTATTTGTAAAATAGAAATACTGATTCTTTCTGGTGACATGCTTAGCATTAAACGAGACAGTATTCATGGCTGTCTTTGCATATGTCCTCACATACACCAGGCATTCGATAAAAAGTCATTTTTATTATAAAGGAGAATTCAGGTAAGGTAAATGTGTATGAAGTCCTTGGTAATAATACGAATCACTGTTCATTGTAAATGCAGCAGTAGAACTCTCTTCCTTTGGTAATAAGCAAACCTTGATGAAACCACAGGAAGCAAAATACCTAGACCTCGAGCAAGGAGAGAACTGTAGTAATGGCAGGAAAGGAGCATCATGAGGGCCTTAGCTGGAGTTCCCCTTGTCTCAGAGCCTGAGCCAAGGAACGGGATGCACACTGGTCATCCCTATGGACAGGTTGAGGGAATGGACAGAATGAGGTAGGACTGGGAGCAAAGCTAACTGAGATACTAAAGCGTGCATAAGATCCCTGCTGTTGCAGATGGGACCTCTGAGAAGCATCCCGGGTGCCTCTCAGAACTGCCTGTCTAAAAGATATGTGCCTGGAACATTCATCCACAGTCTCCTGCCTCCCGCCAGTTGAGGACTGTCCCTGAGGGTGTTAACTCCCCTCACATTTCACGATAAGCTTGAGAGAGCATATTGAGCAGGCTTCTGCAGTTCTGCCCAAGGCTCTGAGGCAGAAATTAGGAAGACTCAAAAAATATTCTGGAGGCTCACGTTTGCAGGGAACTGTTCACTGAAGCTATGGCTGAAATTAGATGGGGGGCTTAGAGGATGGGACACAGGGCTCCGAACTTTTGTGCTACAAATAGTCCTTCTGACAGACAGTAGCTGACTGATGCTGATGCGAAGCATCAAGGCAGTGAGAAATTGTTATGGGCTGAAACTCGTATGTTGAAATACTAACACCCAAACTAACCATATTAGGAAATGAGGCCTTTTGGGTGGTGATTATGTCATGAGTGTGGAGCCCTTATAAATGTGATTAGTGCCCTCAGAAGGAACTGAAGGGACCAGAGTTCTCTGCTTTCCAACATATAAGAACACAGGAAGAAGACAGCCGTCTTCAAACCTCGAAGGGGGTCCTCACACGAATCTGACTACTTGACACTCTGATCTCAGATTCCAGCATCCAGACTGTGAGAAATGGCTTTTGTTTATAAACCACACAGTCTATAGTACTTTGTTATAGCAGCCTGAACTGACTGCTATAACAGATGGAAATAATACTAGCAAAAATGAATACTGGCCCCAAAGATAAATCTGATTTTCTGTTAAGTTTTAGCTTAGCTTCTTTCATGGCAACTACATCACTGTGAACAAAGTTAAATAAAATAAAAGTGCAAGAACATAGAATCTTTTCCTTCCCAAAAGACTCTACCAGGATCTGATTGCAAGGGTTTCAAATTTGGCTGCTGATGTAGTCACAATACCGCCACCAAAGAAACGATGTGGCTTCCTATAGATAATACATGCTCATTGTATCATTCATTTCTCTGTCCCTGTAACCACCAAACACTCCAGCCAGACAGCCTGATCGATATTGGGAAGCCAGACCCCTTGGTCAGCCACCTTCCTTGAAGCCTCTCATATATTAGTCAGGCAGAAATTATGATATACTTGAAATGACAAGTCACAGCCAGCCCTGGGAACGTGATGGGGGAAATTAAACTCAGCATTCATGAGTTTAAAAGCCTTTTGGTTTTTATTTAAAGGTAGCAAGTTGTATGACCTATCTAACCTGACAGTGAAAGGTAAAATAATTTATAAATGACGATTTATAATTTATAAAAAACTAAACTGTCTATTCAATGTATGGTTGCAATAGGTAGCCTATGGGAGTACCACCTAGAGTTGCCAGACAAAATGCAAACATTTCATGGGACATACATTAACAGTAAAAAAAAAAAAGTTATCATTATTTACCAGAAATTCAAATTTAACTAGAAGTTCTTTATTTTTATTTGCTAAATCTGGCAACTCTAGTGCCACCTCTAAACACATACAAAGAAAGAACAGCTTATTAAAATAAGACAGTGAAGGTTCTGGAATGTTGTGCTAAAGGTTCTAGGACTCTGCAGTAGCAGAAACCTTTCAATAAATTAACAAGGGAATTAACATATTGTTAGGCACATTTCTAAAAACTTTTGAACGCATTTCAATAATTTATTTTGCCACAACGTGGCAATTTGCATATTAAAAAAACAGAGATGGTAATAGAAAAACTCATTTCAAATAATTCCAAATGAGCTTTGAAAAAATTCCCAGGTACTTGTTGAGAGTCAAATACACATACTTTAAAATGTTTTCATGTGATTTGCTTAAATGATCTCTTACAAATAAAATTTAAATCAACGTGTAAGTCCCAGAACGGTTCTGCAGAATTCTTTGATGAAGAGAAACATCCAAAAACCACACGCAGAGTCACTTCATTTTAGTTGTCGGATTCTTGTTCCAGCTCAACTTCCAAACCGATTTCAGTCAAGTAGAAATCTGAGGATTCCCACTTAGAATGGCAAATAATCCTGCCTTCCCATTCATTCACTCATTACCTCTCTAAAAAAGAGACTGTGCAGTTACCAGAATTTTCTACCATTAGTGCTCTAAGAGTGTTTTGAATGCAAACCTATAAGGGGAAAGTAAAAACAAATCAAAGTTAATTGTGACTGGCTGGAACAAAATGCTTAAATCAATACGAGGATGGCTCATCTGCTCATCATTTGCCCATTACCTGGGAGCCTGTACCTCCTGCTGTGTCTGAGTTTTGATACAGATTCGCCATTGCCCGCCTTCTCCAGACACACAGTTACCCTCTTCGCACCTAATAACCTACTCACTTACTCATTCTTACTTTTTCTGTTTTGTAGTGTTGTTGTTGTTGTTGTTTTGTTTTGTTTTGTTTTTGTTTTTGTTTGTTTTTTGTTTTTGCAGGGGTAGGAGGTTGGGGAGATGCACACCAGGGAAACTAGAGAGTTATAAATTTTTTTTAAGAAGCTCAGGGCCTTCCAGCAAAGCAGTCAGAAGAGGCAGCAACATCTGTCTCTGAACTACTATCTTCTCTCAACCAGGTTCCCCAGGGACAATTTACAGAAACCTCTAAAAGTAGAATGCAATGCCTTTCACAAGACACCCCTTGAAGGAAAAAAAAGTCTTTGTTATGAGGTAGTAGACACAAATGAAGAAAAATAAAGCCCCCTGATTTGGAAGTAGTGTATGTCCTAGAGCAGCGGTTCACCCTTCCTAAGGCCGCGACCCTGTAATACAGGTCCTCATGCTGTGGTGACCCCCATAACATTATTTTCGTTGCTACTTCATAACTGTCATGTTGCTACTGTTATGAATCGTCATGTAAATATCTGATACGTGTTTTCCGAGGGTCTTAGGTGACCCCTGTGACAGGGTCGTTCGCCCCACAGGTTGAGGACCGCTGTCCTAGGACATGCAGTGTCCGGGTGAGGAACATGGGGGAACAGCAACGGGCTGTTAGAGCCTCTGGCAAGTGAGAGCCAAGCCCTTAGCTCCCACCGATGCATCCGGACCCACTCATGGCTAATCTCTGCTGCCCCTCTGCAAACGCCCTTCGCCACACCCGAGTCTCCGGGAAGAAAGGAATATAAAACGTGTCTCACATTGAAAGTTCATGTATATATCTCTGAATCAAATACATACACATCTAATTTAAATGTGTCTGAACAGCATTGTTGTGTAATCTGAACAGGATTGTTGTGTCAATACGTTACCTTTTGTTTTTGACAATTATCCAAAAGAAAACCTCCCAACTATATGTTGTTGTTTTTGTTGCTGTTGCCGCTGCTGCTACTAACAAGTTCCATAGCTGGAGCGGGGGCTCCAACTTTTCTGAAATAATTAATTTTTCTCATTCTATTTGACAGTTAAATAGATGTTGTGTAACTGCTAACACCATATAGTTACAGGAAATTATCCACGTTTAGCTTTCTAGCTATTTTTTACTTGTATGAGTATATATAGATGACCTGATAGAAAAGTGTAGAAATGACCACATGGGTATAGCAAATCATGGACTGGACCTACGTTATTTTTTTAGCCAAATGCACTCAAATAGGCTAAATATGAAAAGATTAGAAATACAGTTCCCACTTTAAAATTGGAGTAAAAATAAAAATAGAAAAACCTCACAGCACACTGATACAGAAGGAGGGGGCGATGGCATTAGAGCACAAGACGACTAGAGGAAAAGTCGTGCACAAAAGGGAAAAGAATAAGATACATCTGATAGCCATCTTTAGTCGTTTCAATTGACTATTGGTGTGTGTTCCACCTACCACTTTCTCAATGCATCCTTTCATTATTATTTTTTTTTTTTTTAGGAAAGGACATTCATGACCAATAACAATGTTATAATGACAGGAAGGGTAGGATGTAAGATACATTTTTTAAAGCACCTTTAACAGACACTAAAAAGCTACCAAGGCGGGTGGGTAGTTACCTAGCTCAAGGTTTTATTTAGTGATGGTTCCACTTTTTCACTCACTGCCTGCAAATCAGCATTTTTAGTGGACAAAGGGCTCAGCAGCGGCCTTATGATTGCTTCTTTTCAAATGGTAATGGCCATCCTAACTCCTCTGCCAGGTTTTTCTTACCAGAGCACAAATTGCAGTTTACAAGGCTCGGAGGGGAAAAAAATCTTAGCTGAATATCTTTTTTTTTTTATTCGACAAACTGACATGTAAATTACCCTTTAAGTGCTCCACTCTAGGGCTCTGATCATCTCCTAATTGTCACAGTCAATTGTAGCCAACAGTCTCTTCAATCCCAAGCGCTTTGACAACAAGCACAAGGATCAAAGCAGAATCAGCTCCCTTCAATATCCTTCTGTTTAGGATGCTACAAAATGCCTGAAAAAGAAAGGTGTAAGGGCATTGCTGTAGAGGAAACTGAGAGTAGAAAGTATTACAATAGTCATTTTCTCCGTCTCTAAAATTATGCTGTAAAAACTGCCGTGATATCTAATCACATGCACAGGACAAATATATAAACCTCCTGGGCAATTAATATGCTCTTAAGATTATACTAATACATGAGCTTTACCAACAATCCTGTCTCCATGGCTTAGGACAACTATGACACAGTTATGGGATAGGAATCATTTCACCGTAGCTTGAGCATCAAAAACTATGATCAAACATATTCTATGAGCATAAATTCAAAGCATAGTTTTTATTACTTGGTTTGTGTCAGGATTCACTGTTCCTCCAAACTAAGTAGCCCATTGAAAATTCTAGGGTTTTGTTTTTAATTAACCTAGAAATATCCAACTGAAAATGTGTCCCCCAAATAAATATTAATAAAAAATGTAACATGAAAACTAATTTCAGAAGAATGCTGTTTCCCTTACTAGAAGTAACCGTTTTATTGCTTTACTTGGAACAAACTAATTAAAAGTCATTACGTGATCTACAAACATGATTCCTAAATAAGATGTACTTACTAGGATCATTACTTAACAAAATACGACAATTCTTTCAAACTAAAGTAGTTATCATACATCACTAACTTTTTCCAAAAGATTATTTATGCTTTTCTTTAAAGCTAAAAGAGATTCATCCTATCAAACATAAAAGTATAAATAATTTAATTTGATGGAAAGAGAAACTCTAATAATGAATCTGTGTAAGATAGCCACTTTAAAAATAGCCCGAAGGTTGTCAGAAAGAAAGACAAATGGAAAGAAATCAAAGGTGCACCTTACATTCCTTCTACAGCTTGTCTCGTTGTACCTAGGTATTACACACATACAGCATGTAAGGTCACGCATAGAGTGACAGCCTTCCTACACTGAAGGAAAAAAAATGAAAAAAAAAGGCAGCAAATACCCCAGGTTCCTTTCTCAGCTAGTTCACTCAAATTCCCCTCTAGGGGTTTCCCATCCTCCCCTCAATTTCACCTTGAATTCTCAGGTTTGATTGAAGAGTTTCACAGAAGGGTCTATTACAGATTGAGGAATGATCCATTTCACATCTGAAGCTCCAAAGAGCTACTTGTGAGGAGTCTTTGAGTGCATTTATCTCACATGTGAAGCTTTCTGCAAAATCAATATGGGTATTTTTCAGTTTGACAAGTCAACATGAAATATCACGTAATAATAGAAAAACAGAGTTGTACATTTAAACACACCCAATACAGTTATCTATGACAAAGCTTATAGTTATTACTCATGGATATCCTTGAGTATGCCTAATCTAAATTCATGCTGATAGCTGGGCTGAAGTGCCTAGAAAGAGAAACTGACGGTCACCCTATTTCTGGCTCCTCTGTCCTAATTAATCCAGGCTTTGTGGTTCAGGGAGAGAATGGGCAGGAATCACAGCCTTTGTTGCCAATCCAAGAGGGATATGAGAAGTGGGAAAAAAAATAACCACAGGTGAAAAAAAGGAAGGAAGTGGAAGGAAGGAGAATGATAAAGAACTTAAAATTTAACCAACTGACAGTAATTGAACAAAATGGTCACCCAGAGAACAGCAACCTTGCCTCAAATCTCTATAACCACCGTGGAAAGCACTAACGGAATAACTGACATACTTGCTTTGGTGTCTGACAATCTTTGGATAAGTGCCAGATCCATTTAACGATCTGCATAAACTTAAGGAACATGATTTAACTTCTCTAAATCTCTGGTATTTTTAATCTCAAAATGGGATTAATCAGATTTACCTCATAAGGTTTTGTGACGATTAAACAAAATGATGCATACAACACCTGGCACATAGAAAACATTCAATTATCTGTAAATGTTGATGAAATCATTCTAATTTCCTTAAAACAAATCCCAAGGTCCCTAGGGTTCTAATCCAGTGTCATCTCTACTGTTCCCTCAATGCTTTCCACATTGTTTAATGTCTCCAAGTTGTAGATGACAGTTCTGGTCAAAGAGTGTCCTCACTCTATTAACTCTGGTGTGGGTCCTATTTGAGGAGTGCAGCCACACATATTCTCTTGCCTTAAAAACAGTCTTCCTCCAACCAGAAAGGCCATCCCCATCAACCAAGAGAAAATCAGATGGGGTTTTGAGAAAGGAAAAGAACCAAAGCTTAGAGGCCAAATCAGCTGATCAGTTCAAGCAACGAATGAGACAAGAGATCTAGCATCTGACTTTCCTTCATATGTCAATGTGTTATCGTTAAAACTAGGGTTATCACTATATACTCCAACATAGGAAGGATCTTAAAAAAAATAATAACTCTGAGGAGCAGATTTAATTCAATAGCTCACTATGACTGCTTATGCCTTCCCATCACATTTTCCTGCAGCCCATCACTACCTAAGTACTATTCATATTGTCTGTACAGAATTATTTGTGCTTGAGTCAAGTAATTTATAGATTGCATAAAACATATTTTTAATTTTGAGTTAACTCTCCCCAGCTCTCAGGATAAGCCCAGAGTAGGCAAAACATGGGAATTCAGAGACGTGTATTTAACCAATATGTATTAAGAACTTACATGCAATAGTATTCATTGTTTAGCTACTCTACTGTTCTTCATTATTAAATTTAAGCTATTGATTTCATTCCAAAGCTAAATTAAAGCATTTTATTAAATGCCAATAGAGAATTACAAGAACAAATTTCTACTTTAAAGGGGTCTTTCTTTAAATTTTTAAATTTATTTGTTTTGGACTCATAATACATTTTTAGCAAGTAAACAAGTTTATCAATGATAATTAAGTTCCCAGATGGACACATAAAAACCTGTTTACTGTAAAATACTCCTGAAACACATTAGAACCAAGTCTTAAGTGACGAGGTCATGGGGTCTATAAATCTACCCCAGAAGTTTGTAGAATATCATCAAAGAAGGATGGGACATCCATGAGGTGAGGTGACTACTATCATCATCACCATCACATTAACATCATCTTCATCATTATTACCGTGCCTTATTTCATCTATCATATGAGTGCATGGTAGCCAGAAAGATGAGAGTGGTAGCCAACAAGATGACAACTCATCATCTTGACTTTTTAAGTAAGTGGTGGTGAACTCCATCAGGGTGTCCTAAACCTCTTCCATGATGGTCATTTCCCAACCAGGATGCTGAGCACTTTTCAAATCCTTTCAGTTAAGCAAATGGAGGCTCTGAGATATCACTATCACCATTTCACCATCCCCTCCTTCTAGATTGGCCTTGTACTGTGGCCATACCTTACGTCCTAAAAACATATGATGACAGTACCTCAACTAAATCACAATATTGAGGTGAAATTTTCCTTACTAAAGATCTCAATAGAAAATAATTCACAACTCTCAATTACTCAAATATTTCAAAATGTATCCACCTTCATTATCAGGGTTTTCTGCCTTATTTCGTTTCTGGTTTTGATTTTGATTGTAAACTTTCCTGCTCAAAATTATGAATGATATCTGTCTTTCAGATACTTCAGATGTACCATTAAGTAGTATCCTAATAAAAATGCTGTTCCTGCCACTTAGCCATACTTTCAAGTAAGTACACAGAACCTTATAGTTTGCAATTCACCTAAATGATCTCTGACCTCATCAAATTGTAATCACAAATATATATATATATATATATATATATATATATATATATATATATACACACACATACACACACATATATATATCTCATTTAAAAACTGAATTGATCAGGGACTGGGGGGAGGAGAGAATGCAAAGTTGTTGTTAAGTAGGCATGGAATTTCAGTTTTGCAAGATGAAAAAGTTCTGGAGCTCTGATGCACAACAATGTGGATATACTTAACACTACGGAACTGTATACTCAAATGGTTAAGATGGCAAATTTTATGGGTTTTTTTTACCATAATTAAAATGTTTTAAGTACAAAAGTAATAACTGAAATTGCTTTTTAAAAATCTAATACATTAATTCAATAATACATGAATAATTATGGAACATCTTTTAAAAACAGAATTAAGAATGTCCTGATTTTTAAGTGATAGTCAACCAAAATCTTAGATTTCAGTCCTAATTTCTTTTATTTTTAAATACTGCCCACCAAATTATATATAAGGTTTTAAATCCATATGGACTAACATATGACTTGACACAGGAGAAACTGCACCTGAAAATGCAGGTCAAAACTAAATAAATCAATGAAACTCAGATTTTAGAATTTCACTTCTCTTCTGAAAGATTCAAACAGTGAAATACAAGAAAACCACCACCCCCAGATGCTCTGTTCTGAGGCTGTAACTATCACACATTGTCAACATTGAGAATCTCAAAATTTCACTGAATTTTCAGTGGCCCAGACAAAAGTTGAATCTCATTGAGACAAAAATACTTCAACCCAAACCAGACTAGTTTTCAGTGGTTTCTCTGTTTTTGTAACAGTAGTTCCACAGTACCTTAGTTTCTTCAAGGTTGTTTCTTGTTTTGTTGTTTGTTTTTTTTTAATATTTTACTCTGGTTAATTTTATCATTTTTAAAAAAGATTTTCCAGGATTCAGAATCATAATGCTCTCTTTAAACAAGTTGAGCAAATTTACATTTATCCCATACAAAGTTAGGAGACAGAAGTAGACAAAATGGGACTATGAAATAATGAGGGAAGTTTATGTAAACTAATGTCTTTAATTTATAACCCCGCCTCCTATACACAGAATGATATCCATCAAAAACAAAAGTAGAGGCTACCTTTTTACAGTAAGCTCTCAGGAATAAAATGTTAGATTAAAACTAATCAACAGGATACACTGATTCAAAAATTTATTAGAATTTTTTTCTCTGCATATGCACTCTACTCCAATTATTAGATCATCTAATGGTTTATTTTTAACATTTATTCTTACATCCTTCATAGTTTATTAGACATGGGGTAGCAAGTCCTTGAGTTTCAGTGTGAATTAGAGGTTTTTAATAATATTAATAGTTTTAATAATAATAGTTACCTATGACTAACATAGCTCATCATTTATATTATCTCCTTAGTACAGCCATATGAAGTGAGTATTAATATACATCTGAGATATGAGGAAACTAAGGCTTTGAGAGATTAAATAACTTGGCCAAAACCACACTCTGAAAAATGCTATGCTCTTAACCACAAAGCTCGCCTGCATCTTGATGAATTGCTGTGAGTGTAACGTCATTTCAGTGTAGCTTATTCTTCTACATCGACTATTACAAACTCGTATTTATCTTCTTGATAAATGAGTTCCCTCTTGCTTTTGGGGTCTCTTATTGCCCAATAGTTCCTGAATAGAAACCATATCTTGCACACGGACACTTGTTTTGATTGACTCCATGATTGAACCAAATGTGGTCATTGGCCAACACAGTCATTGACCAGCAGCAGCAGGTCTCTTTGGCCCACCGCTACTTCTCCACATACTCACCACACAACCAGGTTACAGACCACTTGTTGCAAAGAGCACCATTCATAATGACATTTATTTTGAAATCCACTTGAATGCAAGACTATCATCACTAGTGATTCTGGGTATTCCAGAAGACACTTACTCCCCTTGTAAATGCCATAGTCAACACCAGTGAAGAACATACAGACCAGCACAATGGGACTTTTCATCTTCTTGCCTCAGATCTGGATTTCTTTCCCCAAGACCTCTCTCTGCCCAGGTGAATATATTCACACCATTCCTAGTGAGAGCCCAATGAAGGCACATTCTCACGTGTCACTCAGCTCTAGCCTTAGAATCCAGGAATAATAAAGCTAGAATCCCAAGGACTCTCTCAGCCATGCTATAAAATTACGTTTGAGGGAAATGTGGTCCAAAGAAGTAAAATGGTTTGTCCAAGGTTGTAAGCTAAGTGGTGAAAAAGTAGAGACTTTAAACTCCAACTCCAGTACATTTTCCATTTATGAAATTGTTTTCAAACAAAAGGCCTACTAGGTGTCAAAGAAAGTGCTAGATATTTTACAAACAGAATTTTGTATAATACAACCTTCACAAAAAATAACTATTATTGATCTTTTTATAAATGAAAAAGATTAAATAATTTAGCTAAATTTACATGGCTAGAAAGTAGCAGCTGCAGGGGATCAGCTATGAATACCTTCCTCTTAACATAATGGTCAAATTTCTACAAAAAATAAAAGAATCCACAAGAGAGTATGACAGTAAACAGTGCTGGATTGATGTTGAAATTAGAGGAAGAAAGGGTGTGAAATTAAGGCCTGGGGAATAAAATAAAATTTTTTTTAAAAAAAAACTAAAATTAAGGTGTTTCGTGAGCACATTGTTCTTTATTTTTTTATATCTTATTTTTTTAGAAAATGTTTTAAGTTGGTTTATTTTAAAAAACTCAAACCAAAAGAGGAGAAAAACACATCTAATACAATAAGATAATCTAAATTTAAAATCGGTTAATA
Source organism: Lyroderma lyra (assembly GCA_004026885.1). Taxonomy (NCBI): domain Eukaryota; kingdom Metazoa; phylum Chordata; class Mammalia; order Chiroptera; family Megadermatidae; genus Lyroderma; species Lyroderma lyra. The sequence goes on along the minus strand of PVJL010000071.1, from coordinate 490,841 downwards.
AAATGAGTCTCAGAGAAAAATACCATGAAATTAGGAGAGACAAAATTCTTGCAGGGAAGTTCTATCCGCTTGCCAGAGGTAGGCTGTAAATGTGAATCTGAGCTTTCAGACAGGCTGTATGAAGAAGGAAACACGATCCATTTCATGAATTGCAGTGTCCCCAAAACAAAGAACAATCAGCTTGGTCAGGAGAGATATAATTATTCCTAGTTATGAGACCATGGAGAAATTGGCCCTGTGGCCCTCTGCAAGAAGACCCAGTATAGGACAGGGAATGGTCACCTCAATGATATACTCTCAGCACACAGAGCAACGCATTGCATAGCACTGATCTTTGCACCACCGTTGTTACGTCAGGCAGCAGCATCACACTGGGCAGAATTTGGTTATGGCAGTTCTTCGAGACCAGCGTGTTAGTTGTCTCAGGGAAAGGGCAGAAGGAAAGAAGACTCGTGCTGAATGAGAGGGATGCTGAACAAGTCCTGCACCAACACAACAGTCATGCTAACTCCTTAACGTCTTTGCTAGAACACCGAACCCATCTCCCCATGGGAGACATGTAGTCCCCTTCCACTTATTTCAGTCTGAGCAGGATTCATGCTTCCTAAAACTGGTGGCCTCTACACCAGACGCAATGTCTAAATTGGCTGGAGGAGAATGAGTAAAGTGGGCAGAGCAGGCAAAGCCAGGCCAAGAGAGTCATGATGACAGTGTGTGCTCATCAGTCGTGTCAGTTCATTGGTCAGATAGAAGCTCACCATCTCAGAGCTTTGCAGAGAGCCCCAGTTACCACTGGAAAACCTCTGTAAGGAGCCATTATCCCCATTGATTTATTCACTCATTCACTGAGTCAACACATACTTACTATTCATTATTATGGTTATGTACCAGGGAAACACGGGTGAACAAGACACACAGGGCCCCTTCCTAATGAAGCTTCTCACTTAGTCTCTACCTGAAGATGCTATTAATTGGGACAACTCAAGGAAAGAGCACAGAGCTGGAGATTTAATGACAAAAACTCTACGTCTCCATCTGCCTTTTTTCATAACAGACGGTGGGAAAGTTCATCTGGAAGTCTGTAGAGCAGCCTTTCTTGGGGATTAACTAAAAAACTGTGGCCTTGCAATTTTTGTCAACAGTCATGCCTTCAGTTGTCTCATTTACCAAGAATGAAACTAATACCTACAACAAATGTGTCATAATGTTGTGTGAAAGAAAAAAAGAGCAAGGTGTGAAAGCTAAAAATACTGTAGAAATATCAACCTCCAAAATGTGAGCACATGGATAAAATGGATCTTAAAGCTATTATTACTTAAGGACACCTGAGTGTTTGTCATAATTAGAAACATGTGTTAAGAATACAAGATAATGAAATAAAACATGATCAATTTATTCTATTTAAATACTAGACAACTCTATTAATTAATAATATTTCATTATTTATGCACTAAAGGACTCACCAAATTACAAATATAGCCCCTTCTAAAATGTTAAAAACATAATCGTCAGTAGCTTGAAATGAAAGTACCCATGCACTCTTATCTGTTAATGTGCAAACAGTGTGGTTATATAAAGAATAAACCATACTTTAAAATTGTCATTTCACATTATCAAGCAAAGTTCAGAGCATGCTAAGAAATAACTCTATTCCAGAGAGAGCTGTACATGCACTTACAACTCTTCTAACTGAAACTGGAGTTGTCACCTCCCTCCCTAACTCACGAGTTATACCAAAGGAGTGTAGTCAACTGGAAAACAATGAGCACTTGTCCTGACTGTACAGATTAAGCCAATTTTAAGCATTTTAACATGAAAGCACACATCACAAGATGAGCTGCACAGCATTATTTACACAAGGTCAAATTCCCACCTTTTCCTCATCCAGATTGGCTAACAAGTACTATGTTATTAAGGATTGGATCCATTGCCTTCAAAGTATCTATCTACATGTCATAAAGGATTTCATTGAAAGTAAAGGGCTCATTGGATACTTCACTTTATAAGGAAGTATTACTAATCATATCTATGTAATGTTCTCTTAGCACCCTTTAAAATATTTCTAACCTCTTACTTTTTCCCACTTAAATTTGAGGCCGTTTAAATGCTCGGCAGACCCCATGCACCATTACTTTTGGAGACTAATTATATCCAATTGATTAAAACGTATCCACATCCCATATTAAATGCAATCTTTTTGCTATAAAAACTGTAAAAGGAGTTTTATAATTTTGTTTCTGAAATATTAGGCCTCAAGTAATGCTCCAAATTTATAATCAACTGTGATCATCAAGTATGTAGACAGGAATGCTTGTAGAGCGAAAATGTTTAACCTAAAAACTTTTCAAATGCAACGATCCTGTTAGGATATTCTTTTTGACACTGAGTCAAGCTGATATAACATATTTTGCTTATAATATATAACTCACCATGCTCCCTCTCACCCACATGAAAAAAAAATCACTCAGTGGAGAAAATCTTCAGAAATAAATACAGCACATACTTCTTACTATCTCAAATTCAGTCTTCAGAGGCTTCTTGAAGACAACCACACCACAGCTGACCTCCCAGGCTCCTCCCTTCACAACCTCAGGAGTGAACTGTACTGGGACCAAAAGCCTCCCAGCCTACCACTCCCAATGCAGTATCTCCATATCCCTTATGCTCTGTGACTTTTTTTTTTAACTGTCTGGAAAAAAATTGAAGACTGTAGGTAAATATGGCATATTATTATAACTTAACATTTCAGGAAAATTTTTTAATACTTTCAATTTTGATTTTCTTGTAGATGTCGCTAAAACAATGGCACCATTAAACTTTAAAACGAATTTCTTACATTGGGACCAAACGTCATAATTATCAAATTAATGAATGATCTTTAACAGATCTTGTCCATGGAGTAGGTAAACAACAGCCAGTCACTATTCTCTCCAATATAGCCTTCCTGCTGCTTGAAATGTTCAAATTTCTTTTTTCTTGTTCAAAATAAACATATTTTTCCTCAAAGGAAAGATCAGAATTGATGTGTGCAACAAGCCAATATAATGCCTTTGCTGTGTCATCACATTGTCACTGATATGAAAATATAGAATAAGACTTTTCAGTCACATTGAAAGCATAAAGGAAAAGATAGTCCCCCCCGACCCAGTTTCTTAGGCATTAATCAATACACTAATTTTGATAATGTCATTCTAAGAAAATGCACTATAATATAACAAAAATTTTACATCATTGCACTAGGTAAGAAAAAAAAATCTAATGGGCCTCTAACCCTTATGGTTCATATCAGAGTACACAGCCGTGCCTCCCCAAATCAAGACACACTGTCACTGAAATACATTATTATCCCTTAAGAAGACTATAAAATGTGTACATCATTCATTCATTGACATTGAACCTGTGCCAAAACTATTAAGAGCACATATTAATAGATATCCCAAATGTGTAGGAATGACTACATAATAAAACACAAAACGAAATTGGTATTCACTATTAATTTGTCTTTTATAAATGATTAAGTAAAGCATAAGAAGGAAATGAAAGAGCAATAAATACCCCTTTTATCACAAACGGGGGGTTTCTCTTACTCTGGGCTTGCACACAACCCGTTTAGAAATATGCATAATTGCCTATGGTCAACATCATATCACTGCCAGATCACACATTAAACAGATAACCACTATTATTATAAAAGCGACTTTCTTGACCTCATATTTTGGTCTGGCTAGAAATTCCTGTATTTTCCCTGATCGACTGTTATACAGTGCCAATCTTATGCTGTGCATGTCAATTTGTACCAGTATAAGTGACTGGTTCCTTACAGTGCTTACTCTAAAACACACTTATATGCATATGAATAGCTTAAGTTCAAGAAATATGATCATAGTTGTTCTTGCAGTGCTTTTTAAAATCTGAAGTCTATGTGTGTTTTTCTATTATAGCTAAGGTACAGTGTGTGTTATTTGGCAGCTGAATTTGACATGAAAATATAAAAGGTTTGGGCAACCACATATTTGGAAATAGAAATCTTTCCTGAAAACATGGCTTTGGTTTTTAAACACAGCTAAATTTCTGGAAACTTCAATTTGTTAAAGACAGCCAAGACTTCAATCATATTTAACATATTCCTGGGGTTTACATATAGTGTTTCAAAGTAATAAACAACATCTTGTTTGGAGTAGCAGGAAGAAAATGAGGCAAGCACTTCTTTAGAGTAAAAGCTCCACTTTTAAAAATAGTTTGGAGACTCATTCTTATGTTGGTAAAATCACAAAACACTATTCAGCAAACAAACATGATGAGCTCAATTCAAGTTGGTAAACAATTTTAGCTGGCTTCATTTGTAGTAAGAATTTTAAAGTAACCATAACTTTAAGAACGCATCCTTTATAATGAAAACTTCAGGGTCAAAACTTTTTTTAATTGTTAATCAGAACAATGGTGTCAAATTTGCACTTGAAAATCAGAAGACATGTGATGACAACAGTAAATTGATCATTTGAACAATTTTAAAAATCACATTACAGCACACTAAAATGCATCTGCGTTTATTTACTCACTAGCACTCTCACTGCAGTGACCACAAAGCCCCCAGGCCTGATTCAGTAGCAGAAAATAGACTCTTTCCATAAGGTAGGGTCTATATATACCTTACCTCCAGCATATAAAACTTGCAATAAAGCTGTAAATCCTTCACATGCTTTTGCCTCATTGATCTAAACATAATGGTGATTCTAAAAACCCTTAAGTCACTTGATAAGAATAGCAAGCACTTTTCAACAAGCAAAACGTGATGAGTCCAAGTAATACCATCCAAGGAAACAAAGGCATAGGGAGCTTTATCTATACTTTTTATTAAAAAGCAGGTCAAATTTCATTTTTTCCATGTTTTTTTTCTGTATACTCAGTAGGAATTCAGTGAACAGAACATTTGCTATGAAAACAATTATGGTTTCACAGTCAGATAATTTATGGCAAACCAACTAATAAACATACAAACTTCTTGCTCTGTGGTCAGTATTTCTTTACTTTGCCTTCATGTTATTTCTAATTGGTTTTCTAGATAATAAATATTTTATTTCCAGTGGTTGATAGATAAAACTCAGAAATTCATCTACAAGTTTAAAAGTTAGTGCCAAGTTATGCCCCATTCCTACTATGTATACTCAAAACCACTGTTGGAGTAGACCCCAAAAGTACAAAGATTTTATTAGATATGAGTTTGCCAAGGATGGTATTAGTTTGAATATCTTTACCTGGAGTAATTATCAGTAATATGCTCTTTTAGTCTCTAAAGCAGCGATTCTCAACCTGTGGATCATGACCCCTTTGGAGGTCGAACGACCCTTTCACAGGGGTCACCTAAGACCATCGAAAAACACATATCAGATATTTATATTACGATTCATAACAGTAGCAAAATCACAGTTATGAAGTAGCAATGAAAATCATTTTATGGGGGTCACCACAACATGAGGAACTGTATTAAAGGGTCACAGCATTAGGAAGGTTGAGAACCACCGCTCTAAAGTGTCCCAGTTTGGATAATAAAATATGTGGCCACCGTTCTTATAAGACGATAAATGGCATCTTCTTGACATGACTTCTAGGGCACCAAGCACATTTGCCTCAAGCATTCCTCTCCCAAGACAGCACGGAGTTGCATTTCTCCCAGGTACACTACAGGTCTCTTGAATACTGTGATTGGGTTTTTACTTAACTGTGTGCAACTAGCACAGTGTCTGACATACAGCAAATGCTAAACAAATGTCATGTTGGATAAATGAAGATTCATTTCTTTAGATAAAACATCGACTTCTCTAAGTATCCTCTTTTAAAATATAAGTATTCCTGGAAGGAAAAGAATATATATCAAATTGATCATTACCTTCAAATTCTGACCACGTCTCACCACCTCTACTGCTACCAGCCCAGGCCAAGCTACTGCCATCTCTTGCTTGAATTAGCACAACAGCCTCCTCCTCATCGGTCTCTCTTCACCAATCTTTCCTTTTCTAGGGCATACTCTCAGCTCAACAGAAGGTGACCTTGTTTAAACTAAATCAGATAAAGTCACTCTCCACCTACCTCTGAGAAGAAGCTCATCATTACAATCAAAGGCTTACAAGGAGCATTGTCAGATTTAGCAAATAAAAAATATAAAAGCTCAGTTAAATGAATAATTGTAGTACAAGTATATTTCATACAATATTTGGGAACATACTTACACTTTTTAAAAGTATTCACTGTATATCTGTAATTTAAACTGAATTAGGCATCTGTATTTCATCTGGCAACCTTACCTTCATGGCTTTACCTGACCAGGCACAGATGTACTCATGTGCAGGCGAGCAAGTGTATGTATGCACACACCTACCTGAGTCCTCCTCTCTTACTGTCCTAGCCACCCTATCTAAAATCGTAGTCCCTTCCCACTTCCTATCCTCCTCCACTTTGCCTTTTCCCAGAACTCTTATCATTACCTAATCTATAAGGGTTGTCCAGGAAAAAATCCAGCCATAAATGCCTTTACTTTTCACATTACATGGGTGGATGCTTTTCAGACAACCCTTGTAGTCTATACTTTACCTATTTATTTTGTGTGTCTTCTAAATAGGAAGCTTCTTGAGAGGAGAAATTTTTGTCTAATTTGTGCTCTGTTGTATCACTAATGCCTAAAGTGGGCTCTGGCACAGATGAAGCCTCACAAGTAATTATCATATTAATGAATGATCATTAATAACAGTAGTAGTCATATTCCTGCTATTATTAGTTTAAAGCCTTTGTAATCTGCAAAATATTTGCATAGATATTTCTCAAAGGAGATATACAAATGACCAAAAGCACAGAGAAACATATTCAAAGTAACTAAGATTAGGGGAATGCAAATCAAAACCACAATGAGATATCACTACACACCCATTAGGACAGACTGTCAAAAAAAGAAAACACTTGTTGAGAAGGATGTGGAGAAATTGAAACACTTATGCACAGCTAGTTGGAATGTAAAATGATGCAGTCACTATCAAAATCAACATGTCAGTTCCTCAAAATATTGAAACTAGAATTACCATATTATCCAGCAATTCCACCTCTGGGTATTTACCAAAAAGAATTGAAAGCAGGGTCTCGAGGAGGTATATGTTCAACCATGATCTTAGCAGCATTATTCATAATAGCCAAATGATGAAAGCAACCCAAATGTCAATGGACAAATGAATGATAAACAAAATACGGTATATACTTACAATGGAATATTATTCAGCCTTAAAAAGGAAGGAAATTCTGACACATTATACAAAGTAGATGAACCTTGAGGACATTATCCTAAGTGAAACAGGGCAGTCACAAAAGAAATAAATAAATACTGTAAGATTCTAGTTATATGAGATGACTTGACTAGTCAAATTCATAAAGACAGAAAGTAGATGATGGTTCCCAGGGCCGGGGGTAGGGGAGAATGGGAAGTTATAGCTTAATGGGTGTAGAGTTTCGGTTTTGCAAGAAGAAAGTTTCGTAGGTCGGTTGCACAACAATGTGAATATACTTAATACTACTAATTATATACTTTCAAATGGTTAAGGTGGTAAATTTTATGTTATTTTTATTTTACCACAAGTGAATATTTCAAACATGGAAATAAATTAATTAATAAAGTCTGTGGAGTCTGAAGATCGAGGCTAGACGTGTCGCAATATATTTATCATTGAATCTTGAGAGAAGCACAGGCCATGATTGATACTATGCCCATGTAACAGATGGGACAGCTGAGACCAAAAACCTCAGAACTCAGCCAAGTAACTGAAGGGTTTGGGAGAAAAATAACTACAAACCTGCACTCTTTCCAAGTGTGAGTCTGCCTCTCACACTAACATTAATGCCTGACTACACATTCCTAGGTCATTTAATCTAGGAATGTCAAACAGCAATTATTATCATCATTCAATCACTCACAGATGGGTTTGTTCCCACCTTACACCATTTATACAGCACTAACTGGACACTGGGATACAAACACAAGGTCTCTGGCTTGCATGGTTTACAGTCCAGCAGAGAGAAACAGACATAAAAATAAAAGCACTGGCATGTAAGCGGAAACACTATAATAGATTTATAGCTTTCAGTTGGAGCCTAGAGGAAGAAAGGAGAATGCCCTAGTTAAGGAAAGGGTGAAGGCAAGCAATGCCTTCTACGCAGTTTTAGGGAAAAATGGCTCTGATTGATTCGAAGGAACCAAAGAAGGACTCCTGTAACTCCAGCAATGACTGCCTTTCCTGTTGCCTTTTCACCCTTACTTCCCCAACTTGTTCATTATGAAAGTGCTCCCAGGATGGAAGCCTGAATGAGACTATGTTAAATATCTGTTTCTAAAAGAAGTTTCTGATCTAAAAGTGGAAAGGATCATAAGAATCTCCAACCATCCACTCATAGAAAAAGTAGTATGAAATATTAAGCATTTGACTAAATCTCTCTTCCTACAGTCTAACAATGAACAAGTATCAGGAGAAAAGAGAAAATTCAATATTTTAAAAGTATTTGCCTTACTGATTCACAGCTTTCAGACTCTGACTCTGAAAATCCTTATAAAAAAGAAAAAAAACCTGAAATTACAGTATTTTGCAGAGGAATAAATTTTTATATATTCCCTATGCAAGCCGAAAATGATAAGATGGAGTAATTTGGGTGATAAACCTCAAGATAAGACTTTAAAAATTAAAAGGAAATGTCTATAGAGTCACATCTAGATAGACCTAGGAGAACTTTGAAACTACACACACCAAGGAATTTGAGACCTTGAAGGGACCGGGAAGTCTCACTTCTCTATATTGTTTTATGAATATATAATGTACTTTTTTGACATTTTTCAAATAGAAGAAGAAAACCAACAAAACCAATATTAAATGTTTTTATATGTAGTGAAACATAGAAGAAGGAAGTGCATTGTCAGGACTACGTTGATTTACATAACAGACGCCTTTATCCATCGTTAACAGAAAGTGCTATAGCACAATGGTCAGAAATGGGGTTTTCAAGTCAGACACTGGTTTGAATTGAAGCCTCATTCTCAGCCGTCGTGAGACTGCAAAAATATGATTTACCCACTCAACACCTATGTTCCTATCTGTAAAATGGGGGAAATAATACCAATCTCTCAGATTTGTTGTTAAGATTTTAGAAGTTATTATGTCTGGTACATACTAAGCCCTCAGTTAAATGCATTTATTAGAAAATTACAGTTAACCAATAAAAAAAAAATGACTCTACAATGTTAGCATTGAATTAGCTAAATGTAGACATAAGAGACTATAAGGAAAGTGTGGACTTGATAATCAAGCAGTTTAATTACTCAGGTATTGATTAGGATAATAATGATGCTAAATTTGTATCCTGTTTCTAAAGACACCATGTGCTTGCTTGCTCTTCTGGTTTCCTAAATAGTCAAAAATCTCAGGAGATTGTTCTTGAGCCTTAACCATGTATGATTTAAAATAATAGATGATATTGAAAGCATCTGGTTCAGCAAATGCTCTCAGGACTGGGAAGTTAAGGTACTAATGCTGCTTTTTAAGATAATACAAACTGCCAAAAGGAACACTGATTGAATTTCTAAAAGGTAAACTGCTTAACACAGAGGAATAAGAAGTTATTTTTTAAAGAGTTAGAGGAGATTCAATTGAAACTTATCACGGTTAAGTGCCAAACCAAGACAAGAAAAAAATGTGATACAAATAAAAATGGTTAAGCAGAGATTTTAAAAGTGAGCTGTTTGGACAGTTAGTGCAAATCTTCATATGTTTACATAATAAAATCACATAAAATAAACAAAAATAACAAGGTTAGGCTAAGAGGAAAATGGCAGGCAATGAAATTAAATCCTGTGAAATATTTCAAATAATTCTAAATATCATTCTGCAAATGTTAAGCTCAGCCTCCTCGTTAAAGAATAAATTTTTTACAAGATGAGGTTGGGTGGGAAGAAGGACTTAACAATGGGAAAGCACAGATTTGCCTTGCTATCTCAGCGAATACTGTCATAAAACAATTTTGCTTTCCAACTTTGTAAAAAGAGCATTTGAGCAATGTACACATACCATTAAGAAATAATCGTGGGCAGAAAAGTAAAGTTGGCATGCTGGGCATTTATTCCTCTCATGCAGTTAAAGGGATATAATCATATCTGGGACACGTATGCAAAGCTGGCCCGAGATATTGACAGAGTAGAAAGTCATCTTTGCAATGAAATGTGGGAACTCCGACCTCCTCAAAGAAATCTGCCCCCACCAACCAACCATAGACCAACTTTGTCTTAGAGATAAATGAAGCCAAAGCACTATTTCCAGAGTGCCACTTATGCTACCTGGGGGGAGGCCGAACACTCGGGATATGTGGATTCTCCTGACCCTGATTTTCTCCTGCTTGTACATTAGCACAGATTAGCTTACTGTTCACATTGTCCCCTAGACACTAGGCAGAGAGAGCAAGTGGACTGAAACAGAAACAAGCCTTTGATGAGAATGGGAAGTGGGCTAGGGGTAGGGCACAGCAGAGCAATAGCATGAGGCATCGGGCCAGAAAAAACAGGTTCTGATGGACATACGGCGTCCATATTTTCCAAACCAAAACTCATGACACATAGCTTGACAAGTATGATTGTACTTATGGGAACAACAGGATAGAATATTTACAATCCAGAGTTGCCCTGAAAAATCTAAGATATATAAACACCACATCCATAAGGGCATCGATAGTGGGAAGGCTAACATAACCTACTTTAGAATTCTGCAAGTGCTGGCCAGCACATGTGAGAAAGCAAATTTGTGAATGTCACACTAGTCTCTATTTATTTCAATCACAAATACATTACATATTTTTGACACATTTAGGATCTCTATTCCAAAGACTTGCCATAAGAATAGCAGGTGATATCTGAATGAAATAGATTTTTACAGTTGAGTAGAAAAGCGTGCATCATATCAGATTAGATTGTTTGCCAAGCTTGCCAAACTTGCCTGCCCAGGCCTTGCAGGAATACTAACTCACCCAGAAACTTCAATGTGACGTAGGAGAGCAAATATTCTCGGAAAGCCTGTGCACTCTTGGACACAACTTTCAGATTAGGCTCCACAAGCTTTCAGAGGGGAAGAAAATTAATCAATTCAAATTTGTGCCACTTTTTCCTTGCCTTACATTCATTTAATTACTTGCATGTGAGAGTCATTGTTTCTTATACCACCCCCCAAAAAATACTTTAGTGAAAGCTTCTTGTAGAAAGAAAAACAAAGGTCAGTAACCTAATATCCCCAAGCAATCCTACAAAAACAAACCAGGGAGAAAAAAAGTGAAGAAATGCTCTGAATGGGAAAAAGATATTCATTTGCTTATTCTTTCAACAGTGAATAAAAGTATGAATTTACCAATAACTATAGATTGATTGTGTGCCCAACTTTTAGAGAATATATAAAGAGACCCCATCTTTTTAAAAAATTAGAAGAATCTTTCGCATAATATAAGAAGTTTTTTAAGAACTAGAAATACAGCAAATACAGTATATCAAATTTGTAATGGCACCATAATAGTTTGAAGTGGGAAAATGCCTAGGGGATCATTTGATGAAGGGAAAGTTTCTCTCTTTCACATGAGGAAACTGAGGCGCATTTAGCAAGCTAGCTGTAACTGAGTCAAGGCAAAACCTCATCTCTTATAGTTTACAGATGAGCTTGCTCATCTGTAAAATGAGGGTGCCGAACTCAGAGGTCAATGCCAACCATAGCATCCTGCAATGCTGTAATGATTGATTGCTTTGTAATATACTTATTTGTATTTTGGCTCTTAAATAAAGGTAAGGCTGCCAGGTTTGACATATTTCTAGCCCTTAGAAAGCTGACCTGACAGTAAAGCCCTTCCAAACATTTATAGAGACAATGTTCAGAACAATTTGCAGAATTTAATAAGGTGACACATTTTGAAGCATAGTGCAGTTATAGGCAGCCAACCTGAATGGATGCAAGCGGGGGAGGTATTGTTTTTTTTTAATTTCCAAGATGTCACAGACAGGGGAAACATATGCCAAATGGTAAAGAGGCCTCTATTAAAAGAAAAAAAAAAGAAACCTATTAGAAGGCATGAAGAGCAATGAATGAACAGCATGACATGGAAGAATGAGTGAAACATCAAAAGAGGATATTGGGAATGAGAAAACACATTTATTAAAATTATTTGATGTTTACAGTCATTTATGCCTCTTCTTTTCCACCTATACCTGCCCTCAAAATGTGGCCATGTAGAGCTCACCCACATTTAATAGCCTAGTTTAAATCCTGAAAAGATACTCTGGAATCAGAATATATAAATCAGTATAAAATTAGAGTATATTTTTTAAGTCTTCTCTACTAGTCATAATGATTCTTATTTATCTTTAGTTTGGATTCTTACCAGTATTTCATGTAGCTCTCAGGTAGAGTTTATACATAAAAGATAAAATGACTCTGTGGCATAAATATTGAAAGAATGAATGAATGAATGAATGAATGACCAAATTGTGAAAAACAGGAGTGGCCAATTAATTACTACCTAAAACATGCTTCAATAAGATATAGTGTACTTTCCACATCTTATAAGGAAGGTGCTTTATACCACAATAAGCTAGTGAACAGGACCTTCTTCTGGGGTCACAGAGTGTTGTTTTCATACTATATAGATTTAGCCACATACCTACACCACCCAAATTAAGATTGGATGAAATTAAAAATTCAAAAATACTTGGAAAAATTTGTTGAGCCACCTGGTTGCCTGGTTACCTGAATAACTTCCCATACTGTCAGGCAAGCTTACAGATTTCTAATGCATTTTCCCTACATTGATAGAAGTACATACACTTTGCAAATAAACAGGCCTGGTTTTTAGCTCATAGTTTATTAGCTATTTGTTCTTGGGCAAATTACTTAATTTCTCAATGACCATTTCGTTGTCTAAATTAATAAGAATGACTAACTCACTAGATTCTTAAAATGATTAAATTAGATACTATCCAAAAAGTAGCTGTCGTGGTGTATGGCACACAGGAAGTATCCAGGAACTGCAGGTAGTCATGGTGGTATTAAGAATAGTGAAGTTATCAAGAAATTTAACACAGGTTTGAGATTTGGATAGTTCTGAGTCTGAAGCCAGGCTCTATGCTCAGTGATTAGGTGACAAGCAATTGTCTCTGGTTTCAGTTTCTTCTTTTGTAAAGTGAAGACTATAACACTTTGTTCTTATTATTCTTATGAAAACAAAATGAGATTAATATGTAGTAGTGTCACACAGTGTCTGACATGATGTAGGTAATCATAAAGAAATGTTAGTTCTCAACACTCTTGGTCCCCACAACTCTCCTTATTCCTTTATTCATTCATTCATGAGCATGTAGGTACTGAGCCCCGGGCACTGTGCCTCGGGATACAAAAGGAATAAGATTGTCCATCCTCGTTTCAGAAGGCGAATAAGGCGGCAGAGCAAAAGAGAGATGACGGGGTGTGGTGACCAATCATTTAAGGGAGGTGCAAGCCAATGCTTGGGAGCACAAAAGAGGAAAGGAAAAAGGGTTTTGAAAAGTCTTTAAAAGATCTTAAAAATTAGTTAGGCCACTTAACACCCACTAGAATGGCTACAACCAAAAAGGAAAAGAAAAGAAAAAAGAAAAAATACACATCCACGAAGATCCTCACAAGGATGTGGGATCATTGGAACCATCGCGCACTGCTCGGGTGGTATTGCTGCTGTGGAAAAGGTAGAACACAGAATTGAAACCCAGAAATTTCACTCTCAGGTCTCTGAGTATATCCAGAAGGTCTTTAAACAAAAACTTGTACACAGATGTTCATAGCAGCACTATCCACAATCACCAAAAAATAGAAAGAACTCAATGTCCATTAACAGATAAATGGATAAATAAAAGGTGGTGTATTTATAGGGTGGAATACTATTTGGCCATAGTCAGGCATGAAAGTACTGATTCATGCTACAATATGGATAAACTTCGAAAAGCATAATGCTAAGAGAAGGAAACCAGTTATTAAGTAATTCCATTATATAAAATGTCCAGAATAGGCCAATCTACAGAGGCAGAAAGTAGATTAGTGGCTGATCAAGGCTCAGGGTGATAGAGGCATTGGGGAGGAGGAGGGTAGCTTAAACGTGCAGGGTTTCTCTTTGTGCTGATGAAAATATTTCAAAATAGACTCTGGTGACAGTTGCACAAATCTGTGACTATACTGCAAACCATTGAATTGTAGGCTTTAAATGGGTCAGTTATATCAGATACGAATTATATCTCAGTAAAGATGTTTTAAAAAGAGAGCGAGAAGCTAAAAATAAAAATATTAAAAACACACACACCATGTCCTCGGAGTTTGGCCAAACTTTTGCTAGTTCCAATACAGATAGTGACCATTGGTGACCACTCCAGTGCTGCAGCTAAAAAAGAATAAAAATAAAAGCAAAAATAAAACTAAGCATGTTTCAGACAGGAAAGGTGAAGGTAGAACAAGGCAGTGAATGGCATTAACATCTCCGGAAACACTGCCACGGTGAACGGGAGCTGGGACATAGTCACAGGGCAGGACAACACTGTCGAGTTTAGAATAGTTGGTCCAGAATATAGCAGTGGCCTGGAAAGCAGGCTTCAGAGTGACTCTGTCACTCACTGGGTATGTCTGCAGGCAAATCTATGCTCTTTCTTAAGCATTCTTTTCCTTTAAAATGGGAATAAACGTAATTCCCACCTCACAAGATGCTCTGAGGACTGCATGGGGCACAATGGGTAAAATATATGTTCAGAGCCTAGCAAACAGTTCCCAGAACTAGCTTCTTGACCCTGTGGGACACCAAGGGAGTTTAAAATGAGAAATTTCTAGTTGTCAACAAAATGTGATAGCAGATGATAAAGGTTTCAAGCTTTGTAAATTTTTGAGTAATTTATATACAATACCACTAATTTAAACTTCCTCTAATCCATCAAGAAATACACATTTTTTAAAAAACCTCTAGAGAATTATATTAATAGTAAACATTTCCTAGGCTAGTGATACTGATCTGGCCTCAGTAGCTCAAGCTTAGTCATTTTTTTTTTAATTTCTATTATGATGATATTCTAATTAAATATCCCAAACTTTATTTCAAGTATATGCAATCTAATATTGGCAGAGCTAATTCAACCAAGAACATTCTAGCCAGTAAATAAATTCTCGGAAGCCAAATTTTCCATTTACACCTGTAAATAGAAAATTCAATTTAATGCAAATTGTTAAATAATAAGACCAGTGGGCAATGAACCATACTAAACACATCATATGAAATGGATCAGTCATGCAGCATGGTGACCAGGAAAGAAATGTGTGACATGTTCTGTAACTAAATGCTACGTGTTTACACACGCACGCACGCATGCACACGTGCACAGAGCAAGGTGCTACCACAGAGACACAGCACGCATATAAAAAATGTAGAAATTCGGAGTGAGTGGTTGGTTACATTTCTCTATGTTTAAAAAACATTTGGTCACCTTCCATGGGATCATCTCACCATGAAGAATGCTATTTTATACAATGCCTGGCAGGGCAGTTGTTAGAAAGGAGAATCCTGGAAATGGTTTTGTTAAAGCTAAAAATCATTAAAGAGTGGACTCAGGCACGCTCTTTATTGAGATCCCCTTCTTGAGAAAGTTCAGAAGTCACAGTGCACAAATTTAAAATTAGCAAAGTATTTACAGAATTCCTTTGATTCTAAGGCACACAAGTTTAAAATAATTCAACGTAGCTCAGTTTTTTCCTACCATAATCTGGACAATAGGATCTGGCTTGGGTTTCAGAGATTTTGGAGATCATTCAAGGTGCTAGATTCAGGATGTATCTTACAGCAGCGTGGAGAGCAAGTGATTTGGGGAAGAAAAAGTTTGGAAGAAAATAGGTTTGATTTTTAAATATTTTCCAGCTCTTTTATTTTTACATCAACCCTCATGTGTTCAAGCTTGGAAACAATTTAAAAGAAAAAAAATCACATGAATCATCTTTCACCATAGTCACCAAGGTGCTGACACCCGAACATAGGCTGTTATAACAAGAGAGCAAAATCCTTAATGCTAACGTAACACTTTGTTTTTTTGAGTTCCCAAAGTCTGAAGAGTAGGCAGACCAAAAGCCAAGCAAATCTCAAGAACAAATTATTTTAATTTTTTAAATATGTATTTGTGAAGTACCTGTTTGCAGGGAGCCGAGGGATTTCACAGAAAGTGCAACTTCAGGGGTTCCCTGGTGGTGTAGTGGCTAGGCTTCAGTGCTGACAATGCCATGGCCTGGGTTCGACTCCCAGCCAGGGAACTACCACCAGAAAAAAAGAAAAGAAAAGAAAAGAAAGCATGACTTTCAGGAGTAAAACAAGAAATGTCAGGTCCCCCAAAATGTTTGTCAATAAAAAGCTAAAACTGATACATAATCTCTACACACACATGCCACATCAACACACATATATTGAAATAATTTTTAAATAATGGCATTCAAAAATGAAAATGCAAAATATCCAGTTAAATCACACATAATTATTCATTAATTCTCCTCAGCACACTTTAGTTATTTGCACTTCCTTGCACTCCAGTCAAGTCTTAAAGGAAGTTTTCGGGTGTATTTTCCAATCAGAAGGTCGAACAGTCAACCTAAAAACGCCCTCAAGCCCATCGGTCCTCAGTCATTTGAAAAGTTTTGAAAAAAAGTTTTCAGTGTAAAATTATTTTTACACTGCTTCAGAGAACTAATTAAGTATTTTGAATAATTCAAGTCAAATTTATGTTAGCCTGAAATATTATTGTAATTAAGGAAATAAAAGTATCTGGAATATGGCCTTAACCCAACCAAAATAAAACATTAGATCTCTTTTTTGTTACATCAGTTCAGCTTAGCATTTTCTTCCTGCTAATAATTTTGTTAATCAGACTAATATAGCAAAAGAAACTTTTATATTTCCCACCTCAATCACTTGCCACTTACGTCTTTATGCCTTTAAGAAATATTAAAACATAGAATAGCAAAGTAATAGTATTTTTTCTAAATTCATTACAGGTTTATTTGTTTTCTCAGTTGATTTCTTCCAAATTTCCAGTGACATCTGCTGTAAATATTTTATTACTGAATATTTCATGTAATTAGTTAAGAAGTAGTGATAACATAGGACAACTTCATCCAAAGATCCACCAACATATGGAAAATACTGTAAATTACCAAATAAGTGCATTGAGTGAAACATAAAGTAAAAACGAGTTTAAGAGGCAGCTGGACATGTTTATGTAGGCAAAAAGGGGTTGGAAGACATGCTGACAACACAGAGAGGTGTGTTGCAATAAACTTGAAGGAGACGGGCCATTGGGCCAACCACCCCTATTCTGTCCAGGAATTCCTTATGTTCTCATTAGTGTCTCACATCTGGACAGCTGTGTTATTAAAATTTGGCCCTAAATTTGAGTCAATGAAAGAGTTTGATGTCTCAATTTCATTCTTCCTTTACATATTAAACACACACACACACACGCGCGCACACACACACACATTGAGTGCACAAGATTCAACTTTTGTTCAAGGAAGCATTTCATGTGCAGACATCAGATCTTTGTGACTCATGGCCAAGTGGAGGAAGGGCTTTGTGAACAGGCTTGTTCTACTCATGTCCACCTCTGTCTGATACAAGCACATGTTCATGTCACCTCACTTTCATAAATACAACATTCTAAACAGTGCATTGGATGGCCACCTTTAGTACTGAGTTAGGCCTTAAGTTTCGGTAGACGAGCTATTTGGGAAGAGAAAACGTTTCAAGGGTTAGAGGAAAAGGGCAGCTCCCTTACATTTCTTTATCTTTCTTCATCTTTTAAAATATGAGGCTAGGAAAGATTTTGAAGAGGATTGGTTGGAAGCCAAGAGTTTCACTGACCCTTTTACTGGTTGCCATTTCACATTTCTTGCCTCAGGAACTGGTTGAGCTTTTAAATGCATTCACATTTTAATTTACATGATGTGGGTATAACCTATATCTGAATATAAATACCAAACACCTGCATTTGCACTTGACCATTAATACACACTTAGATTCCCCACCATCTCATTTGCTCTAATCATGATCCCATTAGGTTGGGGCTATTATCTTATATTTATCGATGTAGAAACTAAGGCCTAAGGAAGTTAAATGACTTGGCCAAAATCACTTCCCAATGGCAAGGTCAAGTGAAAGCTTGTGCTGCTTAGTTCAGCCTTTCTGAAACTTACACCTGGGAACAAGAATGAACTTACGGTGCAACAGAAAATGAAGTCCCATGTGATTAAAAAAAATAAAAAAGTTGAGCAAAAACATAAACAAATGATGAGGTTGCATCTGTTGGTCCATTTTAAAACCTGCTACATGGTAACATCATATGCATGTGCTCTACTTCGTTATCTCAAGTAAAGAGTAAAGATGCTTAAAGGAAACAAAATTCACACATTCACTAATCAAAGACTTCTTTATAGTTTTGTTATTTGTTTTGGTTGGGGGGGGTGGTAAAAAGAGATGTGTAACCATTACAGTCAATAAGCAAATCAAAATATGGAAGTGATTTGTTTATATTTGTTTTAATTTCAAGCACCACAACTCTTGCAGCAAAAACCCAAGCTTTGCCTATATTTTAAATGAACTGACAATTAGCAAAAATATTATTTCCCAGCAAAAGCCAAATCCATATTCAAAAGTGATTAATTGTTCTCATTGCAAACAGAAGCCTTATTCAGTATTTGGGCATAACAGATAGTATTGGAATATAAACAGATAGACTATACAGAGTGAGGGCAGTGGTGGCAGGAAAAGGGCACTGAGGAAAGAGAGAGATACTGCTGGACTGAGCCTGACAGGTAGGGAGGACCCAGGTGCCCTAAGGCACCGTAAGGAGCAGCCCCGAGACCCTCTAAGTGCTTCTGATGTTCCGGGTACCTGATATCATGCTCATTTTGCACTTTGGTTCTCTGCTGGAACAAGTATCCTGGCTTGAACCCAGTTTGAGCTGCTCCCCTGATAAACTTTGTAGCCCTTGCCAATGTCCCCCTGTCTGAGGCTACAGCCCTGATTGGGGTCCTATTTCAGCCAAGGCAAAACCCCCCAAAAGTAAAAGACCCTGCTTCAGGCTTGGCAAGAAGGTCCACCAAAATGAACCCTGGTCACTGAGGTCAGCAACTTGAGAGCCTTGTGCACGAAAGCTCTTTATCTATTGTCATTGGAGCATTGGCCTTCTTCCCTGAAGCTCTGACACTAGGCTCCTCCCCTCTCCCTTCCAGCCTGCTCTGAGGTCCCAACATGCCGTTAGCCCAGCCTGAAAGGGTCATAACACATCACAGGTGATTTAAACTAATTTCAGTGCTGTTTGATGGATTTCAAAGACCTGACCTTTCGTGCATTAGGAAGATCTACTCTCGCCTTCACTTTATTTTGTAGCTATCATTTGGCTAGATGCATCTGCCTTCTCTACTCCCAACAGCATTCATCACACAGTCTGTTCTCCCTGCTGGCCTGCAAAGATTAGGTCTGTCTTGATCACTGTAGTATCCTATTCCTAGCATGGTGCTCAGCACATAGTAGGGAATTAACAAGCATTTGCTGAGTGAATAAATGTGTAATACATGTGTGTAATTGTCAAGCAATCCACTAGCTTAAGAAATAAAATGTCCCATTGCATATTTGAATGTATTAGCTGGCTGATAATATTGATGCATTAGCCAGCATATTTTAACTTTAACATATATATGCATAGAAGCACAAAAACTGCTTAACCAATTTCTAGGGTTAATAGGAAGGAGATTATAAGTATACTTGCGTTCAGGTCTTGCTTCATAATTTATTTTGTATCACTGGCCCCTTAAGAGTGAATTAAAGCACAAATATATTAAATAATAAATAATGTTATTATCTATCATTTTAACTTATGTGAAATTTTTCTCCCTTTGAAAGAGTATCTGCTAAATTTGCTTTATAAACTTCTAAGTAAAGAGAAGAAAAGACAGCCTCTTATTGGAAGTAGCATTTCATTCAACAACAGAACTATAAATACATTTTCTTAGAACTCAAATTTATCAGAAAAAATTCTGGAAAATTGCTTGTAACATATATTTACATAGTCTCATTTTGTTTACTAAAAACTAAGAATTTTATGACTTCATACCAGAAGAAACAAATATTTAAATGTTCAATCTTTGTATAATACCTGCTGTCCCTACTCTCTTATCTGAAATAAGCCAAATTAATTTTCCAATTTAGCACCCAAACTACTCTCTTGGACTAATCTGTTTATCGTTTTGAGTCTTTGTGTACTGAAGGCAAGTGACAAAACAGTTATGGGGGGAAGAAACATTTCCTTCAGGTTGCTCTCCTAAAACCAACATTTCCTTTCACACAAACATATATATACACATACACTATATACATACACACACACACACACACACACACACACACATATACACACATATACACACTAGATTTCTCTAAATAAGGGGCTATATTAGGACTAAACTGAATCACAGGACTGAGTTCAATTTCTGCTTTGATGGTGGTCCCATGTGACTCTGAACCAGTTCTTTCAACACCCTATTTCCTCATCTGTCACGTAAGAATAACAATATTTGCCCTCTACTAGTTTCACAAAGATGTTTCCATATCTTAAACATACTTAGGACCTCCCAAATAGGTGGAATTATTTTGTCTTACTTCATCAAAATCTAATTTCCTGCTTTTCCAAATTAAGCATAATAATAATAATATCTGCCAACCTTGAAAGTGTACTGTAAGTAGCAAGTGAAATAACATGTGTGTGAAAGCTTTGAAATTTGAAAATATTTTGCATGTAAAAGGTATTTTTATTTTAATGCTTTTGCAAATCCATGTCCAAATTAAATGCAAAAATACAATATGACATTTCCAACTTTGGGGCACCCTATTAATATTAAGCATAGGAAGGCTAATAGCCTTTCTGTAACTAAGTGTGTTATCAGTGGAACATGCATGTGCTTGAAGTTTGTTGTCCAGGGATAAAAATTAGTTTGTACCATGACAGTCATACTCAGTTCCAAAAGTATTTTTAAGTGTCCACTCTGTGCCAGATACTTACTGGGATTTGCATCAGTGTTTCTCTCTTAACACTTGGGCTGCTGCAACAAAATGCTATAAACTGGGTGCCTTAAACAACAGACATCTCACGGTTCCTAAACCTGGGAAGCCTCAGAGTAAGGGACTGGTGGTTCCTGGTGAGAACCGGCTTCCTGGCTTGCTGACAGCCACCATCTTGCTGGTGCATGGCCTTTCCTTGGTACATGTGCAGGGAGAGAGCAAAATGTCTGTGTTCCTCTTCTTATGACACTAATCCCATCATGGATGTCCCACCTTCATGACCTCTTCTTAACAAAATTTTCCAGAGAGCCCACCTCTAAATACCATCACACTGGGGGTTAGAGCTTCAGCCAATGAATTTGGGAGGGGATCATACAACATTTAGCTCCTATGAAGTATAACGATGTCAATGGCAGTGTCCCTGGCCTCATGAAGGCCTTGTTTTAATTGAGAGAAGTCATATAAAGGAGTAACTGACTCCAGTGTAGAGCTTAAAAGCTATAAAGACACAGAAGAGCCAGCCTTGGACTCCAGGAGGAGATGACATGAGAGCTGAGTTCGAGAATGAACAGAGAAGTCAGCCACATGAAGGGAGTAGTTAAGAATATTCGTAGTAGAGTAAATAGCACAGGCAAAGGCCGTAACATTGGAAATGGCATGGTTTGTTCAGGGAGAAATACAAACAATTGTTAGTACAAAAGTATATTGTCCCATCGGAAGAGATGTGGGAGAGGAGGATTAGGAAGGGAAATGTTCCACCTCAGACTCACGTGCTGTGTTAAAGAACTGTGGTTTCTCACCCTGGCCCTGGGGTACATACTACACTGGGGTACTCAAACCTTGGAGACAGGCAAGATTAACATGGCCCAGTGTTTTCAGTCTTAATTTTACCCAAAACTATGGGAGGGGAATGAAGTTTAAGTTGAAGAATTATTATTTCAAAACAATATTTAAAATTAAAACATTCATCCTAAAGGTTATATCCTTAGGGTTACCTGAGTCTGAGAAACACAGCAGATATCTAATTGGGAACCACTGATGGTTTTTATACTCAGCAGAGATACTCACTCTGGTGACGGTGCAGAGAACAGACACCAGAGAGGAAAGACTGGAAACAGAAACCCTAGTTAGGAATTGGCCATGATCTTCCAGGAAAGAGATGAAATAGGGTGGGGGTGTAAATGTGGAGGATTTGAGGAATTGGAGAAAATTGGAGGAGCTTGTGGAGTTAAGATAATTAGCAGGTGCTGAGTGATTGACTATGGAGATTAAGAAAAAGAGAAGGGTCAAAGGTTGACACAGGGGAAGACTGATGGACAGAGGTGCCCTGGAGACAATGGGAGAAAGTGAAAAGTTAGAAGAAGATTATGACTTTAGCTTCAAATATGTACATTTCTACATGTGAAGATGCTCAGAAATTATCCCAATAATCCTCTCTGATTCTCCTTGTGAAAAACCGCAAGCATTTGCAAGGTTGTCAGAATTGGCAGAGCATTTTGCTTTATCTCCTTTCCGACTTTCAGTGGCCATCTCTAGAATTCATACCTGACCCAGACTTGGTTCCTTCACTGTTTTCTGTGACACCTGTCAACACAACAGAGTCGTAATAGCCTGGGCACGGTTTTCTTAAAGAAGCATCAGCCCACCAGTTCTGTATAGTTCCCGAGTTTTTCAACATTTTCAAAAGCAACAGCATGTGTCACTGACATAATAGGCTGCTTGTAAATAAGTAACCTAGAAGAAAATTCACTTTTATATCATCCACCAATTCCTTAGCCTCCCGAGTCCCTATTTATGAACTTCATTTCACCTCCAGCAACTTCTTCGTCATTTCCAATCTAGCTCCTGGCCTCCTAGTTGTAATAAAACAGATACGGGTCTCAGGTGGGGAATAAGCATCAGAAACAGATGAACTCATAAGACAAAAATCTTATGTCCCTATCCTCCTGTTTTCATGCAAATGTCCTTAGTAATTAAATCAGAAAAAGAAAATGTAGCAAAAACATATCAGCCAAATGGTTTCAAAATTTCAAAAGAAGCTGTAAATATGGTCCTTTTTAGAAGATCAGGTTCTAACTAGAGTATGAGAAAGGGTAACAGTTGTTCTGATGAAGCAGTTTTTAAATTCTTGTCAGTGATGTGAAGAGAGATAAATGATGTATGTTGAAGAAGCTGGCAAGATTTTTAAATAGTTTGGACGCTACGGGGAGCATTTTTTTTTCTTAAAGTAATGTACTCAGAAGTGTTGGCAAGATTTTATTTCAACATAGCAGTGCTTATGTGAGTAAGTTATTTTGAATTACCCTAGTATAAATATGTATGACTTTATTTGTATTGAAAATTTCCTTTGCAAGTGAGTGACTGAGGGACTGTTATAACTGTATTGATTTGTAAATGATTTAGATATTTCATTTTGGAAATAAAATATTAGAATTCAAAAATAATATCAATCCTGTTTGTGACTACAGGTGACTTTTGTACCAACATCAGTAACTTTTAACTCTTTTTTGCCATGTAGAACCAATGACATCTGTTGTCTGAAGTCTGGCAGCATTTCTCATTCATGCATGTTGTTTTCATTCATTGAAAAGACGTTAGTCAGTACCTCTCATGCACTAAACTCTATTCTGGGCACTGGGCGGACAGCAACAGTATTGAGCTTTCTATCTTCATCACAGTATTTCAGGTGAAGGTTCTGTGTCCTCCAGGCAGTTTTCTGCAGCTCTGTGGAATTTCAAGTCCTAGAGTTCTATCTTACTATTTGAAAACTAAGCCTGTTGAAGGCGAGGAACAAGACTATCTTAAAGATAGTTTCTTCCACTGAATAGAAAGCATCAAAAGAAATGAAGAGGTGAACCCTATCACCATTACCACCACCACCCCTACCCCACCCCCACAAAATAGGACCTGAAGCAGACGGAAGACGGAAGACAAGAGAGGGCAGGGTAATGGCGGAAGCATTGTAAATGGAACCCACACCTTTGGGCAACCAGCGAATACTTTCTTAAAGGCAAGTAAAGCAGAAAATCATCTCGCCCATTAAGAGGAACACAACGAAATTCCCCATCTCTGTTTTTTTCTTTGGCTATTTTATGGCGTTAACGGAGTAAGGGAATGAGTTATCCTCAATTTCAACTTCGCACTTGACTTTGAAAGTAAACCATACTTTTACTAGTCTACTCCATTTTCTCCTTATAATTTCCTTCCTTTTTCAGAGAAAACCTCTTAGTAATTTTAATTTATTTACTTGAAAATCAACCATGAAAAGATCCATCAAAACCATTTAAAGATAAAGATAATATATACACATAACCCTACATTTGCTCCTTCATTTATTTTAGGACTTGTGTAAATTGACACAGAAAAAGAGGACTAAAACAGTTGGTGTTAAATAATGTAATTTGGGATATAATTTGATAAAAAGGCGGTTGTGTGGGTCTAAGTGTCCACGGTCCCTCCTGCTACCCTCATCTATTCTCATTCTCGTCTCAAACCATTGTAAGTGTAAAATAGGATATCAGTTTATATACCTTTAAAGCTTCTTAATGAATGGCAGATCCCACAAACAACAACAAATGTTTGCTACATAATAGGCATTATTCCAGGGAATTAAGAAAGACACATAAGTAAAAGATTGCCTTTCTTTGTCAAATAAATTACTATTTAGAGATCGTAAATGAAGTAATGGTTAAAAATCTTCCAAGTGGTGGTATTTTGCTTCACTATCATAAAATGCATTACTTTGCCCCAAATTCAGAATTCAATGTTATTTCAATTGACATTCCCAAGCATATTTCATCTAACCCTGAACATCTCCTTCACTCACACAAAGATCCTCCCCAATAGAAGCAAAATTTCAATATAGATGGATCACCCGTACAGAACAACTGCAGCGAACTATTGTAAATAATTTTTCAATAACCCACATACATGCTCAATGATAGTAGGTATCCTATAGCTCAGGATCATGCTGATTTCTCTCAAATGAAATTCCAAACACTTAGTAGATAGATAAATGAGGATTTAAAAGAATGAGGTTTTAATTTTTTCCTTCTAGTCTTAACAGGCCAAGTATTTTCTGTGAACTTTCAGCTTTGTTCTGTCCCTCTTGTCTAGAAGGGTGCTAGCCATGTGCCAAGAACAATAGGTAAGCCAGCTTTCCTCAACCCAGAAAAATTACCCCTTTGCCACAGGAGCCATACTTATGGTTCCACACTGGCCAAGGAAAAACCTAATAGGAACAGATTTTTTTGCATGTGTAGCAAAGTTAGTTCCAGAGAGAGAGAAAGAAGCCTGGTTTGCACTGTAGCAGAACCATTGGAACAATATGCTCCCTGTGTCCCACAGCCCAGTCCTCCCCTGACACTATCCTTTCTAGGGCATAGGGTAGAAAAGTCACATACACAGTAGATCATGCCAGGGCCTGCTGACACAACCCTACTCCCAAATTTGCAGGCAGAAAGTAAAGTACTGTCTGTACTACATACATATTCTTACCTTTTTTTTTTTTTTAAGTCCGATGTTGTAGCACTCAACTCAGGGGTGGGAAGAAGATGATACAAACTTTCTCAGGGCTCTTATGTCCCTTCTACCCCAGCCCCAATTCCTTCAAGCTTCTGAAGTTTTGATAAGAATAGGTAAAGAGCTTTGAACGGTGTTAAGACACTTTTTTTAAACCTTGAACAAATAGGATCTTTGACACTTCTTGACCACACTAAGCTGGCTGCAAGAGTGCTTCCTCCTATGCCAGATCACATAGGAAAAATGACAGAAAAATATTTTTTCCTTACAATCATAAATGGAAGTGTGAGCTATATAAACAAATCCTAAAATACATTTATTCATCTCAGAGGTTGTTCATATCATGATGTTAATTATCATGAGCACCATACCTTTTCTACTACAAATTGAGAAATTCCAATATTACTTTTTCAATTTTGTTACCAGTTAGTATTAATTTCTGTAGAATGCAAGAACCACTCAAATAATCCTAATAAAATGATAAACTAATTAAATAAATAATAAAATAATTAAAAATAGTAAATATCACCTTAAGCACATGCTACATCTACTAGTTTTCTATTATTCCATGTCTTATATTTTATGTAATTTGTGGAAAAGAATTCCTATTTATTAAAATGCCTACCCTGTACTAGACATTTTACATACATTTTCATATTTTCCACCACAACTATCTAAAATCTAAGTACTCTTTTGTTCATTTTTAAAATGAGGTTCATCAGTTTTTAATATTTTGTCCTCAATACACAATTAGTATTCACAAAGCAGGGAATCAAGTTCAGTTGATCTAACTCCAAAACATTTATCTTTGCCACCCCAATATGATATCATCAAGAATATAAAGAAGCTATTGTCAAACCAATATCCTGTTCCCAGTCAACAGTGATCATAGAAATTTTATAGGATATAAAAACTATTCCCAGGTATTCCTACATCATGGTCTCTCCTTTATCGCTAACCCGTCCTGTGCTTAGGCCTAACATGAGGCCTGGAGAGAACAAGCAGGGAACTGCCTGTGGGACCTTTTGCCTAATCAAGGGTCCTGCAGGGAAGACTGAACCAGGAAACCACTTTATCCAGGAAGCCAGAGGCAGCAAAGCCAGAGAAAGCATTCAACCTGAGCATTCGACCTGAGCCAATATTGTAACTGGAAAAATGAGCCTAAGTGTTAGGTCCATAAGGCAAAATAAGCCACACATGGAAAAACAAGTACTAACTAAATCATCCAGTACGACTGGGTGTGGGTGGCAATGCAGGACGCCCAGTGGGCGTGCACAAGAAGTTCAGAGGGGTGTCTGTAGAAGGTGAGAAGACGTTGGATGTCACATGTACATGGTGCAGGCCATGAAGAGAGACCTGGCAGATTAAAGAACCGAGAAGAACCAGACACTTAAATTCTAGGGAAAGGCATTGATTCTCTCTAGGACACATCTATAATTGCCAGGCCTAGAGAAGCAGACTTTTTTTTTCCTTAGCTATTATGATTGCATATTGGTGATTATCACGAAAAGGATAATTTTTGAGAATAAGGCTTTTAGATTTAAGTACCTGAAACAACTCTGATAAAAAAGCATGCTTAGAATAATGCAAAATTAGAACTGACTAGAGTACAAAGTTTATAATTTGGATTTTTAACAACAGAAAAAGGACTATCAAAGAAGACCACAAAGCAGCATGAAGTGATTTCCAGGTCACTGGACAATCTGTAGGAGCAAACAATTTCTGGTCCCATTTCCCTTTAAAAAAGAAAAAAAGAAAAAGGTACAGGTCACTCTGAGCTCCTAGGCTGATGTCCAAATGGCCATTTTTGTAGTTTTGACCTACAAGGCCCATGAAATGGATCCTTTGAAAAAGAAAACAATTAAGGGACCTTTTAAATGTTTTGAGGAGTCTTAAAGAAAACAACAAAAATCCATCAGGATTGGGATTAAATATCGCAATAGTTCTTTCCACTTAGCATTTGCATTGATTTTTCAGCTTATGTATTTAGAAAAATCTGACCTTGTAGATGGTCAAGACTTGAAATTTCATTTTCCACTTGATAAACCAATTTTCTCCCCACTGTAGGTACGAGGAATTAGCACAGACCCCAAGATAAGTACAATTCCAAAAAGGAATGCTCAGTTCATTATGAATGGTCTTACAGCAAATAGTGCTGTGACAGCCAAATTCCTGCTCTCCAAATTTGTAAGTTCGCCCTTTTTTCTCACAAGTCTTACTCAAGACCGCTCCTGAGCTTTTACACATTTAACTCTATGCTCAAAGGCAATATATGACTAAAGAACACAAGAAACTTCAAGTTGATACATTTGGACCAAAAATAGTCTGATATTTATAATCAAATTATGACCGACCATATTGAATACAATAAATTAACAGCAGAAAGAAATACTGTATTTATGTTCACATCTGTGGCTACGCATCCTTTGAACAAGCCTAAAGAATTGTAAACCAGCCCTAAATTCTATGACGCTTTCCATTTTATTTCTTCACTTAATGACACAGCATTCATTTCTCAATAGAAAAATTATGAATGATACTAAAAGGTAAACAATTGTTTTTAGTAGTCAAAACTAAGTTATACTGTCTTTAATTGATCTGTATGTTTCATGTTATTTTTTCAACCTTTCATTATAATAATAAACCTACACTATAATGAAGTTTCATGTATTACTCTAATTCTTGATAAAACTCTAAGGAATGGGCACTATTAGTATAGATAAGGAAACGAACTTAGAAAAAATTGCCTGTAATCACAAAGGTAGTTATCCATGGGGCTAGTATTCAAAACAGATACTTTGGATTTAATTGCCATGGGATATGCTTGCTTAATAATTTTTAAATAACTTTAAATCAACCCACATATCAATAAATAAAAAAAAAATAAAAAATTATCTTAAATACCAGGTCTGAAATCTGTCAGTTGCCTCAATTTTTACTTTTTGCCCTTTTTAAACAGACATGACAAAAAAGTTTAGTGACCAAATTCCAACAGGAAAATATGGCCTATGGTTCCTGCACATCTGCAACTGGGGAGGAGAATTTTATTTTGCACAGAGTATTGTTTTTCCTAATTAACTGTAGTTCTGTCACATGTTTATATGTGATTGTTATGTAAATGATTTACAAATTGTTAAGAAGTTTTACAGATATCTAGAAAGAATAGAACAACTCAATAAATAAAAAAATTTTACAAGTGTTGAAGAGAAATCTTATATTTAAATGTTTCTGTTTCTTCCTCCTAAGAGAGCATGCACTTTTTTCAAAAACACAGTTAAAATCAAGCATTAGATATGCAAATATGTGTTCAGATCAGAGATACCAAAATTATTCAAATGTTTAATTATTCATCATAAAATGTCAATTAATAATTATGAAGCATAAAAGGCATCTTTCTAATGCATCTTTATTTTTCTTGGCCTAAAAAGGGTTTCAAATACATGTTCAATTGACTTCTAACAAATTTTAACAATTCAACAAAGTAAACAAATTGTAAACAAGTGCAAACTCTGAATTTTAATGAGAACAACAAATGTGCCCAAAATGAATGAAAGACAAACAAATAAGGAAAACAAAAAATATGGCCACATTCATGACATATGCAGCCCGATGTTCACTCACTTGCTAGGTAACGAGGCAATCTGGCCAAGAAAACAACCCAACAACTCAAGTTGGGCATTTGCTTAGCATGTACAAAATACATGGCATGATGCTTCCCTCTAAATGGATTGATCTTTGTTGGGGGACGGGGAGGTGCTTTGGGAATTTTTTTTAACACTTGCCAGATATTCGTTAAAGGAAAAAGCAGTTTATGTTTCTTAAAATTAACTATTATAATTTCTAAAGTCTGTTAAGCACTGCTAACATATCACTATAAATGAGAAATTTATTTCACGTTGCCTTAATTCTAAAGCATTTCCCTATTTCAAGTATTATTCATTTTTTAGATTATATTTTTTAAAAGTCTGTTTGTGTGGATATCATTTAGAATAAGCAGCCATTATGGTTACTGAGACATTGATTCGTACATTTATTATTATTACTTTTCACTGACACCTGGTGAACTTGTTCTCTGATGACCCAGGGAGTTATTTTAGTCGGGGTGTCCCTGACCTCCTGCTGGTAGATAAATTACATATTTAACATTGTGTTTTCAAAACGAAATGATAAATCTGAACACATAAAGGAGTCAGAAAATCAGAGCGGGGGAGAAGGGATGTTAAGAAACAAAACAAGAGATTGCAAAAGGGAGATATCAGATAGAAAGAAAAGAGAATGTAGGAATGCGATTGGGAAAGGATTTCAAGAAAATCAGGATAAAGGGCAGGAAGGGCTGAAAAGGAGAGCAAGAGGGATGGAGGGAGGGAGAGAAGGAAGGATTTTTGGGTTTTTAATTCCCTGGCGAAGCTGCTGGCGTCCCGTCCGCGCTCCTTAAACGCCACAGCCTTCCAACTTGAGGCGAAAGCCACCTCCTCGGGCCTGCGTCGCATCCAACTTACTCCAAGTTTTCTGGTGACTCCTCCAGGGCCCCTTTCCGTCACCCCCACCCCCTTAGTGAGATTGACAGTCGCGTGGAGGAGGCTTTTCCAGGCACAGCCTTTCTCATGGTAATCAGCCCCCAGCATCACCTCCCGGCCGCCGCAGCTCCCGCAACGAGCGCAGCTCGCGGACCCCGGGGACCGGAAACAGGGCGGCGGGCGGGGAACTGGAGAGCGAGCCAGGTCAGCTGACCGGGCGGCGGGGCGGGGGTCGCGGGGTTCCCGGGCGGGGACAGGTCTAGCGGAGAGCGGGCGGGCGGGGGCCGACCCTCCCCCCACCACACGTGCTTCTCCGCCTGTGCGGCCTGGCCTTACCCAAAGATCAAATGGAGGGACCGGAGCTGGGGGTGTGGGGGACAGAGCGCGCCGAGAACTGGGGGGCGACAAGCAGACCTGTTTTGCCTCAATAAATTAAGACGCTCATTTGAGTCTTGAAGTTTGCTGGTTCCTGTCAGTGGAGACCGTTGACGAAAGCACTGAAGCCGAGATTCAGCCTTCACTTCAAAAAATAAAATAAAATAAAATGAACCCTTCAGCTGGCCCCCCTGCTGGGGCCAGGTGACGTGCGAGATTCCACAGCCCGCGGGCCTCGCAGCAGGGATATTAGGGACAGTCCGAGGTTCTCTGGTCCTGTTTTGATTTTGTTTGAAAGGACTTGTCACAGAGATGCTCCTGTTTTTTTGTTTTTTTTTCCTTTTTTTTAATAGACTTTCCCCTCCTATCCTAGTCTCAACTCTGAATGGATTGGATTGCGAGTTTGCACGTGAGAAAACCGTTTGGCTTAGTTTGGACCCCTGCCGCCCCCTCCACACACAGACCCCCAATCCAAGGCTCTCCTTATCACCCTTTGCTTGCAACTAAGAAGTTGCCCACCTCCTGCGTAAAACACAGGGTCGAAATAATTCCTTCAGATGAAACGTCAATTCTACTTCAAAACGAGAATAGTTTTCTTTTTTTTTTTTTTAATTTTCTCCACATCGTACAAAATAAACAGAAATTGGGCGGGGGTGGGGGGGAGAATCTTTAACCGTGGCCAAATTCGAATTCCTTCTACAGCCCGTGTGTTCAAGGGCAGAAACATTGTATCTCCTCGGGCATCTGGGCCTGGGAGCCGAGCTGGGGGCAGGGGAGAGGGTGGGAGCGGCTGTGAAAGTTGAGGAAATTGACAGACTGAGAGGTGAATGGGGGGACAGGCACCAGGTCCTGGCTGCAGGGAATAGGAAAACAAAAGTGCATCTTCTCAACCTGCCTGGGTGGAGGGAATCCTGGGGGAAGTAGTTTGTTTTACCTAAAGAAACCCTAAAGATGGTTTTTTTCTCCCTCCAACGTCCATGGCAATACTATTTCACACTTGCATGTATCTGTTGTTTTAATACCCTTTCGTCTGTGCTACTCTCGAAAAGGATCTTTAAGGGAGAAGAAAGACGGGGAAGGAGCGATTCATTCGCAGGACTTGTTTGCTCTGTGAGGAGCCGAAAGCTAGAAGCCCCCAATCCTCTCTGGACTTTTCGCTGCGTCCTGCGCTCCTGCATCCCGCTGATCCCACGATCCCCATTGTCCCCGACCTGGCCCTTCGGAATAAGGGAGTGTTTGGGACAAATTTATATTGCGGCTTTCTTCGATCCCACCGCCTCTGCGTTGGTGGGAACTCTCGGTCAAATGGGGAGGGGAGTGCCAGGGGCGTGCCAGGCAGGGGCGGGGGAGGAGGCAACCTACTGGCGCGCCCACCTCTCGCGGGGACCCTTCCCGTGCCACAATCCAAATACCCATCTTGATGGGAACCTGAAAGATTGCTGTTTTACCCCAAGTCAAATACTTGCAAGTCGGAACTCCCAGTGCTAAATTGGGGCTGCCTCCTCCTGCCACTTGAATAATTACTGAACCCAGAGTAATAAGATGATTAGGTGTTTTTAATGGAAATACTTAAAGAGTCTTTTTTTTTTTTTAAGTCAGGTCATAGGTAACCCTGACATAATATGCGCAATAAAGACAAGTGATTTGTTAGCCATTCGATTTGACGCGAAGTTGTGCCTGTGAGTAGGTCTGGGCTCTAAGTCTCCAGTGGCCACCTGGGCTACCGGTGTGGGGTCTTGCCTGGATCACTGCATGCAATGGACTGCTTCTTCCTCCAGAATAGGAGACGGAAGGCTGAAAAGCAAACTTCTAGAGAAAGCTGAACACCCTTTTGTTTTTCTTTAATAAAAGGTGGCGGGGTGGGAAAAGGAAGAAAAGTATAATAATAGAGATAAATCTCAGAAAAGGGACTTGATAAGTCAAATATATTTAGTATAGATATATAATATTAAAAGAAATGTAAAGGACTATTGGGAATGTGTCTGACTCATGTTGGAAATCTTTAATTTTCTTTTTTATTATCAATTTTTAGAATGATGATTTAGAATGATCCTCTTCTATAGGTAATTTTATCTGTAATGGAGTGGGGGAGAGTTTAATTTATTCAGTTATTCTCATTGTAATAAATGCTCAAGTTAGGAAAGAGGTGACTCCGTAACCAACTGTGACAATTTACTTTCTTGCATCCTAAAGTAAGAATTGGCTGTGGTCATGCTCGATAGCTATACTACCACACACACACACACACACACACACACACACACACAATAAACATACAAAATACAAAGACATGCACCTCTGGGAGTGTGAATGTGACAACCCATGTGGTGGCTTTTCCCTCTTCTGAGTGCAATTGCCAATGACTTACTTTCAAAGTCTTGCTTTAGGCACACATTCAAAGCATAGTTGAAAGCAGTTTATCTTAATATAAGTAAAAGTCTAGTGTTGGATCGGGGTATTATTTGTTTCAGATTTCATCAGACTGAAAACTGGGGGCTGTAACATATTAACAATATTAAAGCAGAAAAATTGGCATGAGGCTATTCTTTAGTCCTCTTGACACTTACCTTTGCAAGGAGGTCTTAAGGTGTGGGACTGGAAGTTTATTTGTGTTCTGAGATTCTCAAGCACATTCACTCTTAAAAAATTAAAATTAAAAATCCTCACAGTTCTTTAAGAAATTGAGCCTGAACCAGTGGAGGCTAGGAGATTTCTTTCTTTTCCGATAAATGCTTGTGCTCAGCATCCTCAAATTTGGCTGTCTTTATTTACTTCCATATTAGTTCCAATTATGTGCAGTGTAAACCAGCTTTTTGATTAACAAAACAGCAGAGCATTGGTTAAGAACACTTAAACTTCAAAAAAAAATTCCCCTGGGAAGTGGGCTCTGAATTGGTTAATAATGTGCAGTACTTGCTAAATTGCTGACTTCCAGATGTGGAAAATATCTTTCTTGTTTAGGACCTATGTAACCTGATTGGATTACGACAGAAGCGTCACGTTGGAAGCTTTTGAGTGATTATTTAATTAACCATACAGTAGAAAGCTGTATTCTCCAGGAAATCCCTTCCATATTTACATAACCAATCCCTTCAGAGCAAAGGTGGAGTCTTTTCTTTTTAATTTTACTTTAATTGCAATATCAAAAATATATATACTCCAAAACTTAGACCCCATGCCGTTTAATATCAAGCTCTTCCTTCCCTGCTAAGTTCCTTTATGGCCTTTCTCCTTTTCTTCCTGCCTCCCTGTACGCACACCCTTACTTTGTAGTAAGGTCTCCGTGAGATAGAGAAGGATTTAGAGATTGGTCAACCCAGAGCTCTCGGTTGATTTACTCACAGACCCTATTTTTAAAATGCCAAACTACTTTTTAGTTTGGAGATACAGTCTAGAAATTCATCACACACACACACACACACACACACACACACCCAATACACACTCTCTAAGATGCAGTTCACATGCAGCATGTATTTTTATGGCTCTGGCATCTAAAAAGAAAAAAATAAAATAAATAAGAGAAAGGGCAAAGAATTTAGTTCCAGAAGCCGTGCTGAGAAATTCACACAACTTAATGTGCATCTAAAATCTGGTCATTAGAAATGTCTGTGTAAGAAGAGGCGGTCTGGATTGAAGACCCGGGATCTCCGCCTTTAACTTTCGCCCCTTAGAGTTCTCCAGTTCTGTGAATGGTGTGCACCATTTTCCGCCCTGTACGTACTCTGTAGGATTTAGTGATGAGGGTAATGATGCCAAAGGCTTGACGACGGGGGGGGGGGGGGGGGGGGGGGGGGGGGGGGGGGGGGGCGTGGAGAAGGGGGGGAGGCGAGAGGGAGGGAGGGAGAGAGGAAGGGAGGGAGGTGGAATTTCATTTCTTCCACTAAAGCGTTTGCGGAGACTTCAAGGTATAATCTATCCCAGATCCTTTCCCAGAGAGAAACTTGGCGATCACGTTTTCACATGATGCTCACGCTCAGGGCGCTTCAATTATCCCTCCCCACAAAGATAGGTGGCGCGTGTTTCAGGGTCTCTCTCTCTCCTACAGAAAAGAAAAAGAAAAAAATGTCATTAGAAGAGGCGTAACACGTCAGTCCGTCCCCAGGTTTGTGTTTCCTGGAGTGGCAGAAAGAGATCAGTTCTAACCTGCTCCGCAGGAATAACGGTCCTGCCTCCCGACACTCTTGGCGAGGTTTTGTACAGTTTGCTCCGGGAGCTGTTTCTTCGCTTCCACCTTTTTCTTCCCCACACTTCGCGGCTTCTTCATGCTTTTTCTTCTCACCATTTCTGGCCAAAACTACAAACAGGACTTCGCAGGTAGGATTTTTTTCCCTTTTCTCTTTTTATTCCTTTTTTTTTTTTTTTTTTTTTTTTTTTTTTTTTGGTATAATCACCCCTCCACCTTCCTTTTATGATTTTCTTCTTTTAAGTGGGGATGTGAGTCTGAAGTGAGGAGTGTCTGTGGGTAGGAATTTCAGGTGGGTTTAGGTCCTTTATGGCAAGCTTTTCCCAAGAATGACTTCTTCGACTTCTCTTTCACTCCCAATCTCTCTTCTTTCTTTTCTCTCCTTTTCTGCTCCCCCAAATAATTCGCCCTGTACCTGTTCATTCAGGTAACCAAAGGTGCCTTTTGCTACCCAGCCTAGGAAAAGTTTTATTAAGAACTATATGGCTGAAATAAAAACTCTTCAAAGGGAGAGATTCTGCTCTATTTTTGCATCTAGTTACAATTCATTGTACTCAGCAATTAAAACTTGGCAAATACCTGTTAATAATTACAAAACTTGATTCATACAAACCTACCAAATTTGAAGGCAAATTTTTCTCTTAGATATGGCAGTCTATACTCTTCTCCCATCGGAGAAGGCTGTTTTCTAAGCAGAAAGTGTCTGTTTTTTGTCTGCTTAGCGAGTTTCATTTCTTTATTTCATTCTTTGTGTGTGTGTGTGTGTGTGTGTGTGTGTGTGAAGTAACACCTCACTTCTGTGATGATAAATAAAGAAGTGAAAGTCCTCATGGAACTTGAGTCGTTTACCAAAGTGTGTGTATGGGTGTGTGTGTGGGGGGGGGTCACTACAGCTGGGATGAGAACTGCTGTCAGGATATCAGGGTTTTAAATTAAGGGTAACTTTTTAAATTGTATTTTAAATGGCAAAGGAATATAGACATGGATTTCACAGGAGACATATACACACACTTATCCCATTGCATACTTGGGCACTGAAAAGTCAAGAGAGATAGTAGCAGTTCCCAGGAACAGTGGTGAGCCCCGCTAACATGAATGTGTTTATCTCCCACCTACTTACATATTTTACATGCTCCCCCTATAATGATGAAGGCAAGATTACTAACTCCGGAGTTAGAAATAACAAGCAAAGATAAAGTTTACAGCACAAATGCCCTGTCTCTCCCTCACACACACACATGCTCATAAAACTAGCAGCTTACTTTATTAAACATGTATTTATATGCAATCGTGTGTAAGTCTCAGCAGGAATACACACAGGCCAGCTGTTTCATCCCAGACACTCGTGTGACCATTTATTTCAGGATTTTTCCCAACAATTTCAAATCAATAGGAGAGCCGAGAAATGACCAGAAAAAAATTGTCAAACTTAAATTTAAAGTCTCCCACTATGCCTAAGTTAAATTCAAGGTGCTTTCTAAATCATCCACTTCCCCTTCTCTCTGCCCCCCCCTACACCCCTCTCTGCAAATGTGTGGAAACTGATACTTTCCAGGTTTTCCGCAAAGCTTCTAGCACGAGAGACAATAGGTGCGGGGCGTGGGGACTGAGTGTGCTCGGCAGAGAAAGAGTTAATGGCCCTTGTGTTACAGTTTGCATCTGTTACATCTTTTATAGCCCCCTGTTTAAACTAATCCTCGAGGCACAGCATCTTCCCAACCTCCACGGAGTTTCGGGATTCTCCTCCTCTCCTGCCTGCCTCCGAGGTTCCCCTTCTCCAAGTTTTGACAGTTTCAGCTGAAAAAATGCAACGCCTCTCTCGATTTTTAGGTACAAAAGTTTCGAAGCCAGAAAGGATACGATCATTTAGTAGAGCTTAAAAGTATTGCCGTAGCGGTTGGACTTTCTCTTTCCTTTCTTGAGGGGAAAAAAAAATTTTTTTTCTACTGGAACTATTTAAGGGAACCGGTGTGGGGGAGCATGTGTGTGAGTAAGGTGGGGGGAAATACTTAAGTAAATATTGTCAAAGTGGTGGTGGGGAGGGACAGTGTCCAAAGAGGCTTATAATTATATTTCTTACTGCGGCGTGAAACGGGGAATCTTAATTTGGGGCCGGGGGGGGCGGGGGGAGGAAGAGACAGTACCTCGATCAACTCCAAAGGGGGAGGGGAGGGGGCGCGGGGTGAGTGGGCTCCCTATAATTACTATTATCAATTTGCCCGAGTGTGCTTCAACTGGGGGCTGTTTCGCGTTGTTTGTTTGTTTCCTCTGAGGAGTGAGGTGGGGGGTGAGGCAAGATGAGAGCTAAAGAAAGCCTCGCCTCACCCCAAGTCCCCGAGCCGGGCTGAGGACTTTTCGGAGGAAAGGGTCCGCCTAGCCCTGAGTCAAACAGCCTTACTGTACCGCCGTGTGCATTCCCTCATACGGTCAGGAGTTATGACTCATTTTGAAGATGTAATTCTTGTCTCTCTGATTCCCTCGCGGGTGCGACACACCAAACAGTAACAAACACAAAGCGCCTCGGGGCCAAGGCTGGGGTGGGGGGCGGGGAGGGGACCGCCGAAGTTTCGCTTTGGCGTTGGGGGGCGCGGATGGGTGCTAGCCGGGGCCCTGGCCCAGCTCCCCTGGGCGGCCCGCGCGTGTTTCAATGGGCGCGGGCGATGCCCACATTGTCGCTGTGTTTGGTTGCTAGATCGAGCCTGCGTGCTGCCGAAGCAGGGCGCCGAGTCCATGCGAACTGCCATCTGATCCGCTCTTATCAATGAAGCAGCCGATCATGGCGGATGGCCCCCGGTGCAAGAGGCGCAAACAAGCCAATCCCAGGAGGAAAAACGGTAAGAAGCGGCCCGAACCAAACTTTTCCGGGCCACTCCGCGGCTCGAGACCCAAGGAGAAGGAGGGGGAAAGGGAAAAGGAACCGGGGCTGCGGTGGCGGCGGCGCCCAGGGCTCGCGGGCGAGCCTCCCTCCGCGGCCGGCGCCAGAGCCCAGCGCGCGCGGCGACTGGACCAGGGGGAGTTGGGGAAGTGCCGGGCAAAGTGAGCGTCGGGCGCCGGGGGGCTCCGAGCGCTGGGGTCCGGTCGGGGCCCCGCGCCCCCATCCCCGCCGTCCCCTCGCGCCCCCGCCCTCTCTCGTCCTCCGCCTCCTGCTCCGCTATCTCCCAGCCCGCCTGGTCCCCGGCCGGGCTGCAGGAGCGTCCGCCGAGGGCAGGGCGGGGGCCCGGGCGCCAGGTCCTGCAGGATCCCGGGGCGGGGGCGGGGGTGACAGAGGGACGGCGAGGGCGGGAGAGGGGGCCCGAAGCTGCGCCTCCGCAAGGCTCAAAGTTTCTTGCCGGAGTCGCCGGGCCGCCTCTCCGTACGCCAAGTAACGGTCCGCAGGCAGCGGGGCCCGGCCCGGCGCGTCCGGACTCCGCGGTGGGAGGGACTCGGCCGGCCCCGCTCAGGGTCCGGCGGGTTGCTTGCGGGCTCAGGGGCGGGTGGCTCCTCTCCAGCGGGCTCTGGCCCCTCGCCGGGAGCTGGCGGAGTCGAAGTGCGCAGGGAGACTTTTCTGAGCAGTTTCTACATGGACCAGAGGAGACCGTTATCCAGGCTGAGTCAGGAAGGAGGAAGGAGATGGGGGTACGAGGGGGATACACAGATAGGAGGTGGAAGATTAAAGGGGTGACAGTTTAGTAGGTCCATCTTGGAGAGAGGCAGAAAAGGAGAGAGAGACAGAGAGAGGGAGAGAGAGAGAGAGAGAGACCCCCTAGGTATTACCCCCAAACAAAATCGTGGGAATAAAAGAGAAAACTGATTGGCAAGAGCGCAGAGGGCGCCTGGGGGAGGGGAAAAAGCTGGGGACCTGAGAGGGTGCCGGGGGAAGCTGACGGAAGATACTGAGTTTAAGAAGAAAAACCAACCCCCCAAAACAAACAAGCGAACTAGCTAGCGCCAGCTCAGACTGGGAAAGGAAACTTCTCGCTCCCCTCGCTCTCCGCCGGATCACCCAGCGCGGGCTGCTTTTGACGCTCCGGAGCTGGACGCGGGGACGCGGAGCCCGCCCGGCCTCGGCCTCCCGCAAGCCCAGCCCGCGCCTCGCGGGAACCGCCCGGGCCCACTTGGAGCAACTTTCCTCTAGAGAAGACAATTGTGCGCGTCCCCGGCCTGCCCCCGAGCTGCGCGGCGCGGGGAGGGGGCGACTGGGGGCGCAGTGCGGGGTGCTGGAGGGAGAAAAACACAAAGACTAGAGAATTTTGATTAGAGTCAAATGATGCTTCTCTGTCTCTCTGTTTCTCTGTCTCTAGGTTTTGTGAGTCTCTCTCTCTCTCTCTCTCTCTCTCTCTCTCTCTCTCTCTCTCGGTGTGTGTGTGTGTGTGTGTGTGTGTGTGTGTGTGTGTTTTGCTTGTTGTGGTGGAGGTGTCGAGCCATATGGGGGAGTGATAGAGGAATGTTAGTCAGAAACTGTTCGTTACGTTATCCTGCCTTTTCCCTTTGTGCAGCCTTTGATCTATTTGCTTGCTTACTATTACAAAAAACAAGTACAATAATATATTCCGAGCCGCTTCCCCAAGATCCAGGTCTAGCTGATTCTTTTTAAGTCAGATTCTTTTCTCTCTCTTTCTCCCTCCCTCCCTCCCGCCCTCCCTCCCTCAATTTAATTTTCCTTCACTCTAGTGTCTGGCATTATTTAAGGTGGTCCTTACACAGGAGACCTCCCCTTCCCCATCTCTGGGTAATTTAGTAGACACTGAGATTACACCTAATGTCCCCCTCTCCTCTCTTGTGTTTCCTCTGTTCCTTTTATTAAATGTTGGTTATTGATTTTCTAAAATCAATGTCTGTTGTGGGGTTTACTCCCCCCACCACACACACACACAAGTATCTAAAGCACGTTGCTGATCACTAGATAACAAAAGCTTTGTGTCAAGGAGGCTTTTTCCCCCCTTCGTGTTAAACAGTCTTTTTTTTTCTTTTTTCTTTTTTTTTTTTTTTTTTTTTTTTTTTTTTTTTTTTTTTTTTTTTTTTTTTTTTTTTTTTTTTTTTTTTTTTTTTTTTTTTTTTTTTTTTTTTTTTTTTTTTTTTTTTTTTTTTTTTTTTTTTTT